>JAQQAE010005572.1:0-17490 GCA_029823295.1 Pseudamia nigra | reverse complement strand
AAGGGGTAGAAAATGGATGGATGGGCAGGGTATACCCTGGATGAGTCACCAGTTCATCGCAATCCCACTAAACACAATTTGCATAGCAATAATATACTGTTTTTATGTTTTCTCATCTGAGCCTTCTTTTCTTTGGATAAAAGCACATGATATCCATGTTTGTAGTCACGTAGGTAAGGTGGAGCTAAAAAATATTTTAGCTCCACTTATTATTCTTAAATTAACAAATATGAAAGCTGTGTACATGAAATACAAGACAAATAAATGAATTAAAAATGGAGAGGCTGAGGCACTCTTCATTATTAAAATGTAATAGAATAAAGGAATAGACACTCACTAAACTGTTCTGTGTTATTGGAAATGCTTGACATGACTTCTTTTGACTATCATACTGAACAGAGGAGAATATAACAGCCATGGCTATAATTGTTTTTCATTAATGTTCCATCATGTCTTTTCATTCCTTCCTTTCTCCTTGCCACTTGCTTGTTTTTTTTTTTTTTGCAATGACAATAAAAGAAATCCCAAGTCTGTAGGCTAAAATGCGCATGTAAAGTAATAATAACACTGTCTTTTGATGTTGTCTAACTAATTTTCACACACCAGAGTTATGGTCCAAAATAATTAAATTATTCATACATTCAGAACTCAGTCAACGGTTTGTATTATACCTAGCTCTGTCAGCCTTAGCCACTAAACAGTAGGATAAACAGTGAAGCTGCTAGCAGGGTTAGCTAAGTCACATTAAGCAACGATAATACTGATAAAAGTGACATGGGTTGTTGATTTTGTAACATCTGCCACTAAACACCCACCCACCCACCAAAGATACGATGAATACAACACTGTGCGTGTGTACCACATACACACAGAGCGGCTCGTTGCTCTGATCGGAGCAAACCATTATTTCGGGGGTGTTACGGGTGTGCACTACTGAAACAATGCGCCTTTGAGGATACAGGCTGTATATGATTGGGTTTTTGTCAGTTTGACAAATATTAAACTCCATTGGAGTTTTTCACTCAAAACGGTTCGGGGCTTTTGAAATAACATTCGGGGCTCGGGCCCCCAAGCCGATCCCTGGCTCCGCCAGCGAATAGAGTTGTCTGCGGCTGGGTTAGCTGCGATTCTGCATGTTCTCCCGGATAACTGCCAGTATGACTTAAATTACTCTAATTATTCGTTCCCTGTAGTATCTTCAAACTTTTGAACATATCAGTGCTTCCGCTGTACTGTACTTTTTGCTCGCTAGTCTAAACTAATAAACTACCGTTACTTTGTGTTTGTTGACTGTTAGCTACTTGGCTAAGGAAGTAATTTGCTGTTAATCTACTCTGTGTTTTATCCATAAACTACAATGGCAAACGTTTATCGCCGTGACATACCTCTTTGACTTTTTCGGTCTCCATAGTCGGCCCCAACGAAACGTTCACATTTGTCAAAAACACCGACAAATCTGCCATGTCCTCACTCCTCAACAACGGACATCAAAGCAGGAATGTGTGTTGTGTTCCGGGACCCACGTCATTTCCTGTGCTTATTTATTTATTTATTTATTTATTTATTTTTAGAATAAAAGCTTTTAGAGAGGAAGCGTTTTAATGAACCCGAAGCACAGCTCCACGACGTCCTGTCATGTTTTCAAAAGCACAAGTTAAATGTTTGTTTGCAAGTTAAAGACTTGAAGTCCTTGGAGACACTGTTGTCTGTCATTGTCTTTTTATATATTTTATGGGTCTTCGTCGTATCTGAAATAAAGATTAATTGAATTTTGTCTTTATAACTAGTTATAGCCATATTTGAATACATTATTTTTTGACATCTAAAACTGGATTATTTCTAACTTAGTTTTTGCTGGCAGGTGACTTTTAGACAAGTTTGAAATTCAACTCCTCCCACACTGTTAATGTTTTGCAAAACACAGCTTTCAAAATTGTTCCCCCAATCTTGTCAGTGAGTTGTGATTTTTATTGCGATTGATTGATTGATTGAAGGAAACTTTATTTACCACATTTAGGGAAATTAATTTGACCAGCTCATCGATAAGAAAACTCAAATCATCAATATATCTTCAGACTTCACAGTTTTCAGTCTGCCAGTAGCCATGGTGTTGAACAGTCACTGCTGGTGGGGATGAAGGATCTCCTCTAGTGTTTAGTGTAGTGTAGTGATGTTTGTCATCCACTGCAGCTGCTCCTCTGCTGGGACAGAATGAGATGATGAGGATGGTTCTTTTGTGTCCATCTGTCCAGCACAGCCTCCAGTGAATCCAGCCTCCCTCCAACCACTGAGCCAGCCTTTTTAACCAGTCTGTCCAGACGTATTACCTCTGTTTCAGACGCTGTCTGATGCTGCCTGCCTAGCAGACTGCAACATAAACAAGTCCACTTATAACCACTGCCTGGTAAAACGTGCAGCATCTTAGGACATATATCAAGGACCTGAGCCACCATAGGAAAAATTGGTGACTCTGGCCCTTAGGAAAGAGTAAACATTTTTCTGCATGCCTGGAGATGATAAGGAATGTATAGTTAAATATTTTATATTGTGCTTTACACTTCATTTTAATTGTAGAACTAACACATAGTTGCACAAACATACAAAGCAGGAACAAAAGAACATCTTTTTTGTCATTACTGTACTGTATTTATGAAGCCCGACAAGTCCTACAAAACTACATGGATATTTTGGTTTATTTGTGGTGTATTTGTATGCCAAAAATCTACTTTTTGTGGTCTGGATATTAAACCATATGTGTTTACCCCAAAAATATCTGGTGAAGCTTACCAGGTCCTCATTGTAATACTGTATTGACAAAAATCACTTTACTGTTTTTTTCTAACCTTTCTCCTGTTGTTTATAAAAGTATCATCAAAGCAAGCTGTCTCTTTTAGCCAATGTACATGTACAGCTTTGGAAATCACTTTATTTATTTATTAATGAATCAATTTATTTATTTAGCCAGACTCGTGCATCATATTTGCACATAAGAAACCCCTGGTGGCTTCATGACTTACTTTATGACCAACTTCTTTGACTGGTTTTATTGTGAAAGTGCTGGGCGGACGCGTGTGGTCACGTGTCACACCGGATGCTGTGGTGTTTTGGTTCAGTCCACACTCGACCCCAGTGTCCAAAATGACAGCCAGGAAGTCTGGGTCACGACTGGAGACGGAGATAGAACGGTGCCGTTCGGAGGCCCAATGGGACAAAATACCAGAGTTAGTGAGGCAGCTGTCGGCCAAACTCATCTCCAACGGTAAGAAAAGTGTGGCTTTTTACGGTGTTCGTTCATTCATAGCACAAGGCCTTCTCTGCGCTCCGAGTCCTCGGTGCTTCCTGACAGCGGCAGTCAGTGAGGGCAGGTTTTCCATCACCGTGCTCCACCGATACCCTGTCAGCTAGAAAAGGCAACACAGAGAGGGAGTTTTTTTTTTTTTTTTTTAAACATGCAATTCACCCCTTCTGGAGCATTTTTGTTGTGTTAATGTCTGGGAGCCGTTGTAGTAGTTCCTGTCTGACTGATGTAACTACCTGTGGTCTACTAACCAAACTTAACTCACAAATCTTCCATCAAGTGTTATCTCGTTCTGACTTAAATGACTGTTCATGTTTCACAAATGAACCAACAAACGCCGTCGTAGTAACATACATTAGACTTGAGTTTGACCTTTTTCCTCCCTCCGGCAAAAACAGACCAGTGTAGGCTCAAATCAAACCGGTATTACTTAGAAATGGTTGTGTTTTTAAAGTTCCATTGATCGTTATGGGTGTTTATTGACGCCGAATTTATCACAGGAGTCTCCTTCTTTGTTTTCTGTCTTCAAATGTCAACCTGCAGGCTCAGCGTCCAAGCAAAATCACCATAACACGCATATTTAGTTGATTTTTAAATGAGAATCGTCGCTAGCTTGACATAGCTATGTGTCAGATGTCGACTGTACTGAATACCATAGGTGTAGATCTTGTTTCAACGTTGGGGGGACAAATTAGTTAAGAAAATGAGTAAAAATGAACAAAATAATTAAGAAAGCGAACAAAAATGACAAAGAAATATTAAAATAAACAAAATGAGCAAAAACAAAATGAGTAAAAATATACCAAATTATCAAGAAATATTCAAAAAGGAAGGAATTAAGCAACAAAATGAACAAAATAATGAAGAGAATTAGTACTAATACATTTTACTAAAGAAAATGAACAGAAATTAAGAAAATAATCAAGAAACTGAAAACGATAAACAAGTGAGTGAAACAAAACAAGCAACAAAATGAAGTTTAAATGAGTAAAGTACTTGATTTTACATCAAAGTAAACTAAATAAGCACTCAGTTGAAATAAATTAAATCTCCTAAAAAATCAACAAATGAACAAACCAATCAAGATGAGACAAAACTTCCATTAGTTATGTAAAGCAGGATTTTTAGAGATGAAAGAGCTGCACATCATCTAAAGGAAAGTGTTTTATTAGGGGGGCAAATGGATGTTTTACAAATATTGAGGGGGGTGAATCCCCCTTCCGCATTCCCCTTCAAATCTAGACCTATATAGGATATTAAACTGCTTTATTTGCTGTAGCTCATTTTTAAATATATAGATAGTCATCTTTAAGTATATTCCATCCCTCTCCGCTCAAGACACAAAATATTAATGTGACTTAACTCACTGGTACATATTTAGATAAAATGTATTATACACTATCATGATATGTATATTTTTACTTAAAATGAATCCACACCTGAAAGAATTAATATGTATAACTGTTGATGCATAAAAGACAAAAAAAGTGTAACAATTTATTTTTCAATCAAAATTTTCAATTAAGCATGTCTGACAATATAAGAATGTATTATTCTGTTAATGTCTGTTTGTCTCATCCTGCAGTTAGTTTTTGTAGACTTTTCTGTTTTTAATATCAGCAGATCATTTTGTCTCTGTGGTATCTTCACTCTTATCCAGTTCTGTTTTTGATATGTGTCCTGTCTGAATCCACATCATATAGATGTAGAGCTGTGGATGATGCAGTTAAAAAATGTTATCACAGTAAATATAAGCTGATATCAGTAATTGCCGCAATAAAATTTAGCCTTAAAGCTTTTAAATTTAAATACTGATACTTATTCCTAAGTGAAAGAAACAAAAATTATGTTTAAAAAAACTTGTCAAGATGAAAATGCTGCAAAAGATGAAAGAAAAAGAAAAAGAAAAAATATGTAGAAGGATCAACAAGATGAAAAGAACATGAAAGACAAAAATGGCAAGATAAAATGTCAGGAATTTTGAAATGAGACAAAAATTATTTTAAAGATGCAACAAGATGAAAACAACTTGGATGATGAAACAAAAAAAGGAGATATAAAAGACAGAATGAATGTAGAACAAGGCACAAAACAACATACCGATGTAAAAAAAATAATTTTATTCATTAATTTTTTTAAATGCAGAAAAACCCTTCACCTAATACTCTTTAAAGGAAAAATAAAAATATAACTGTCATAGTGTAACTGTGTGCCATGATAATTTTCCATTAAATTGCCCAGCATTAAGTGGAAGAACGCGCAATGTCGTCCAACTCATGAAAAATCATGTCATGATGAGTGTTATCGAGAGTGACCTTTTAATTGTCATATGATATAGTATATGTTATATCAGACAGCGTTACTTGATGCTTACCATGAATAAAACATGGGTGTTCACTTCTGATGATGATGATAAAATGGCATCATTATTAATTGTTCGTTTTCAGCTCGTGACAGGTTTGAGCTCTGGTCTCCAGTTTGAGTAACAGGATTAGTGCTCATTCCACCATTTGAACCCCTGAACACACACTCATGTTGGTTTAGGAGACTATCATGACTGTTCATAATTCTGCCAGATTAAATGTAGATTGTTTTAGAACTGTTGTCCCAGATCACGGGTTGGCAACCTTTACAATCTTAAGAGCCATTTTTGGACAGAAAGAAAATAAAACAAGCGTCTAGAGCTGCAAAAATGATTGACATATGAGCCACATACAGTACAGGTCAAAAGTTTGGACACACCTTCTCATTCAATGTGTTTCCTCTATTTTCATGACTATTTACATTGTGGATTCTCACTGAAGGCATCAGAACTATGCACGAACACATATGGAATTATGTACTTAACAAAAAAGTGTGAAATAACTTAAAACATGTCTTATATTCTAGTTTCTTCAAAGTAGCCACCCTTTTCTCTGATTACTACCGTAGGTACTTTGCACACTCTTGGCATTCTCTTGATGAGCTTCAAGAGGTCGTCACCTGAAATGGTTTTCCAACAGTCTTGAAGGAGTTCCCAGAGATGCTTAGCACTTATTGACCCTTTTGCCTTCACTCTGTGGTCCATCTCACCCCAAACCATCTCGATTGGGTCCAGGTCCGGTGATTGTGGAGGCCAGGTCATCTGGCGCAGCGCTCCATCACTCTCCTTCTTGGTCAAATAGACCTCACACAGACTGGAGGTGTGTTTGGGGGTCATTGTTCTGTTGAAAAATAAATGATAGTCCAACTAAATGCAAACCGGATGGGATGGGATGGCATGTAGCTGCAGGATGCTGTGGTAGCCATGCTGGTTCAGTATGCCTTCCAATTTGAATAAATCCCCAACAGTGTCACCAGCAAAGCACCCTACACCATCACACCTCCTCCTCCATGCTTCACGGTGGGAACCAGGCATGTAGAATCCATCCGTTCACCTTTTCTGCATCGCACAAAGACACAGCGGTTGGAACCAAATTTGGACTCATCAGACCAAAGCACAGATTTCCATGGTTCTAATGTCTATTCCTTGTGTTTCTTGGCCCAAACAAATCTCTTCTGCCTGTTGCCTCTCCTTAGCAGTGGTTTCCTAGCAGCTATTTGTCCATGAAGGCCTGATTCACGCAGTCTCCTCTTAACAGTTGTTCTAGAGATGTGTCGGCTACTAGAACTCTGTGTGGCATTCATCTGGTCTCTAATCTGAGCTGTTGTTAACTTGCAATTTCTGAGACTGGTGACTCAGATGAACTTATCCTCAGCAGCAGAGGTGACTCTTGGTCTTCCTTTCCTGGGGCGGTCCTTGTGAGCCAGTTTCGTTGTAGCATTTGAGGGTTTTTGCGACTGCACTTGGGGATACATTCAAAGTTTTTGCAATTTTCTGGACTGACTGACCTTCATTTCTTAAAGTCATGAAGGCCACTCGTTTCTCTTTACTTAGCTGATTGGTTCTTGTCATAATATGAATTCTAACAGTTGTCCAACGGGGCTGTCGGCTGTATATCAGCCTGACTTCTGCACAACACAACTGATGTTCCCAACTCCATTAATAAGGAAAGAAATTCCACTAATTAACCCTGACAAGGCACACATGTGAAGTGAAAACCATTTCAGGTGACGACCTCATGAAGCTCATTGAGAGAAAACCAAGGGTTTGCAGCGCTATCAAAAAAGCAAAGGGTGGTTACTTTGAGGAATCTAAAATATAAGACATATTTAGAGTTATTTCACACTTTTTTGTTAAGTACATAATTCCATACGTGTTCATTCACAGATTTGATGCCCTCAGTGAGAATGTACAATGTAAAGTAGTCATGAAAATAAAGGAAACACATTGAATGAGAAGGTGTACCCAAACTTTTGGCCTGTACTGTATACATGCAGATGTACTTTATATAATATTTATTACAACTGTTCTGAACTTTGTCTTGTGTTATATCTTGTTGATATATTGTGTTATGTGTAACCTGCCAAGGGACTGCAGATGTAAATTAGCATATTTACATCTATCTGCATTTTATACTAATGCTCATTAATGTGCAATGTCCCTTTTTTAATAAATAGTTATTTTATCTGGCAATATGTTAATGTCAATGTGGTCATTATTGGATTGTTTTGTCCATTTATTTTCTGTTCTTTCCTTGATTATTTTGTTTATTTTGCAGATTATTTGGTTCTTTTTTTGTTCATTTTTGTATTACTATTGCTATTATTATTATTATTATTATTATTACTATTATTATTATTATTATTATTATTATTATTATTAATACTATTAATATTAATACTATCAGTTATAATAATAATATCACTTTTATTAATTTTTCTGAATTTTTTTTGTGCATTATTTTCCTCACTATTTTGATTCATTTAGTTCTTTTTATGTTCATTTACTTGACTATTTTGTTCTTTTTTGACTCTTATTGATTATTTTAGCCATTTTGTTGAATTTTTTAATTTCATTCAAGTGATTTATTATTTTGGTATTTCTTGTGAATGTATTTGTTAATCTTCCATATTGTTTGGCTCAGATATTTTGCACATCTCTTAATCTTGTAAGATTTATGATTTTTTTGTCAAGCTTTTGTATATTTTCTTGTTTTTTGCTCAATTTAATTCATTTAATTTATTTTGTTATTTAATCTTGTTCATTTTCTTGATTATTTACATCAGTTTTGTCTTCATTTTTGTTCGTTATGTAGTTCAGTTTGTCTTCTTTTTGTTGACTTGGCGCTTATTTTTGATTTATTGTAATGTGTTAATTCTTTCAATTCAATTCAATCTTTATTTTTATAGCACCAATCATAATCGCTGATTATCTCTAGGCGCTTCACAATTCGAGGCCGAAAACTCATGACTATACAGAGAGTAAACCAACAGAATCACTGAGCGCAAGCCAAAGGCGACAGGGGGGAGGAAAAACTTCTTTTAACAGAAGAGAATGGACAAAGCCACAGGAGCCACTGGGGAGGGGCTAAAGAGCCACGTGGCCCTGGAGTCACAGGCTGCACACTCCTGTCCTAGCCTGAACTCCCATACCAAACTTTTCCCTGATAGATTATTAGATTGACCTTTGATTACCTGTAGGTTAATAGAAAATGTATCTTTAATTGAATCCTGCATACCTCTTGTGTGTATTTATAATCTGATTGTAAATAGCACCTGTGGTAGAGTAGTAGTAGTATGACCACGACTGTTCTCACAGTAAGAATGTTCATATCAATCAGTATTGGTTATTACCATGATAAAAGTTAAATCATTATATTATTATTTTTTAATGTGATTTTTATCAGGGATATCACACAAAGTCCACATCATTTAGCACACACATATACATGATTCTGACACAACTCAGACATTCATGCCGGACAAAAAGAAATTAACGATAAAACTTAAAATAAAAATATCGGAGTCTTCCAAATCATTATTTTATTCAAGTTTAAAAGCTTAGCTGAAAATTGAACAAACGAGATGCTTATTTGCGGTTTTAATTTCTTTGTGAAAGATGCAACAAAATAAAAGACATTAAAGTATGAAAAAGGTGGTGAGTACAAAAACAGGGTAAAAGACCCAAAAAAGAGAGAGAAATTATGTAAACAGACACTGAGATGGCGTACCTCCACCAAAGCTGTTATTCATCCAAGCTGTTATCTTTTGACCAGCCAGCCAACATAATCACCAGGTTACTGTATGTGATTGTTTGTTTGTTCATTTGTTAGCAGGATTACGCAAAAAGTACTGAAAGGATTTTTATGAATGGCCTATCTCACAACGTTAAAGAATTGAAACATTGATCCAGAATTGGCATTCTGACCCAGATCCGCTCTCTGAAAATTTCATCCAAATCTGTCAAGTAGTTTTTGCGTAATCCTGTTCACAGACAGACAAAAGGACAAACCACTGTGATCGCACTACCGCCTTGGTGGATGTAAGGATGTAAAAGACAAATAAGGTCGAAAGTAATGTAAAATATGCGAAAAGATGTAAAAAAAAATACAAGAAGATGAAAATGATATAAAAGATGCAAACTGACAAAAAACGACATAAAAGAAGACTCAAAAAAGGACACAAAAGGCAAAAAAACATTTTGTCTGGTTTTCATAGTTTGGTCATTTGGTTTATTTATTGCCCTATGCTGGCTTCAACAACATTAAATCACAATCAATCAAATGAACATTATAGAAATAAAAGAAAAACATTTTATCTTGATAAAGCTCCATCATTCACCCTTGTATTTTCTTCACCTGTGGGATTGTGAAGAGGTGAATGTGGTACTCGAACAACACTACACCCCCCACAGGACTGCACTGAGAGCTCCATACACCCCTGCTTTTTCTTCTTGCAAAATCTGAAATGGGTCAATTTGACCCGTGTAGGAGAATAACACCTGTTTCATCTTGGTTTAATGAGAATAGTGAATGTGTGTCTAGATGGTTGGTGCTTTGTGGCCTTCGCTCTGCTCGTGTTGACTTGAGAGCCAGTAGAATGCTACAGAGCTGGGCTGGGCAGTAGCATTAAGATATGTCCATTTTTGCATGTCAATTGCTAGTGCCAATGTGAGTTTAAATTCTTTGTGATCACAGCAATGGGAGCTTTTTGTCTGTTTTTCATCTGTGCATGGATGATTTCTGTTTCTGAATAAGTTCCATCATTGTTGATACTTCACTAGCTGTCCTGATCATTGAGCGACCACACATTAGCACCTGAATACCATATAAGGGTTAAATATTTTATATTATATCAATATAAAATGTAGAATTATCAATTTATCGGCCAACTTGTCCTATTTCTAATTGTTTGTAATTTGAGTCTCAGTTGACGACACTAGTAGTCTGATAAAAGTGACCTTAGATAACTTTAGTGGTTTAAGAAAAGGTTAAGGCTGTGTAGGTTAACATCTCCGGTGTTTTCTTTTATGGTTTTCTTGTGTAGATGACCTCGGGGAGTTGTTACAGGGGGAATGTAAGCTGCAGACGTACCTGAAGGAGAATCCCATCAAACAGGGAGCCAGCCCCAGAGGACCGCGACCTAAACTGGTGGAGGTTAGGAAACACCTCACCGCTGCTCTGGACAGGGGAAACCTGAAGGTAAATGTGGATAAAGTCATCACGGACAGAATGACTGACTCACTGGAGTCACTTTGTAAATCACTTTCTGCCTGACTTACACTTCCCAGCCAAAGTCACACACACTAGTATTATACTGGACTGCCTTTCACTGTGATAGCGTTTCAGTAAGGCCATGCAATGTCACCATATATGCATTAATTTTTTTGGTAAGATCGTGCACCAATGGAGAGTCTGAACGCTGGGTTAAGTCTTCTCAGGCATATCCAACACATTCTCAGTGGAATTAAAATTGTGCACGCTGTAGGCTAATCCTTGTGTGAAAATCTCTCATGCTCCCTGTGTCTCAATCTGAGCCCCATAAATGTTGGCATTGTCATCTTGGACTATGTCAGCAAAAAAAAAAAAACCCAGTGATGGAAAAACCTGTTCTTTCATTTCGTTCAGCTGATTACCTGAGCTTTGCCGTAATTTTCCAATGGAATATGCTTACCCATTTGCTTTTTTGCACGGTGGTGCATTACCCATCTTAACCCAGATCAATCTGTATGAATGTACTGGGTCTGTGCTTTATTGACTCAATTTAATAATTTGTTTGCTGTCAATTTATGACTCCCATGTTCCGTCCTTCAGGCTGACTACCTGCAGGAGGCCAGTCTGCTGATGGCTAAACTCTGCTATGTAGAGGGAGAATACAGAGATGCCCTGAGTACGTTCAATTCAAAACCTCAACTTTAGATCATTCTGAAGTATGTGTCTTTTTAAGTGTTGAATTTTGATTGATGAAAATGATATGATTTATTTTTTCATAATTGCAGATCACTACAGCAGGGTGAATCTGGATGAGCTTCAGCTGGTTGGAGCTCCGGTTTACAGGCTGTCCATGATCGCAGAGGCTTACGCAACCAAAGGTATACACACACACGCACACACATGTTGTTAAGAACACTGACAATGATTTGAAGAGGCTATGTCAGGGTTACAGTGTTGTGTATTTGTAAATACGATGAATTGCGCTCTCAGACACATGCTGTAAAATTGGTAACTTTTCAAAATAACAAGTGTTTACAGATGGTGAATACTGAAAAAATAAAGAAGGTTAATACACAATACTATGTTTGAACTCATAAAGACATCAGAGGCTGGTGTGTCAGTGGTCAAATAACTCAGATTTTCACTTTCACAGGTATAATTGCTGTTCAGGGCTTTATGATGCTGTAATGCTATTTTATTCAACATAAACATTTTTCAGTGTTTTTTTTTGTCCTTCAATCCCCTCCCTTCTGCATCAACACACCGCTGCGTTCAGGTCAGATCAAAGCAGTGCAGTCGGTCTTCTTCAGACAGTTTGCTGCAGAACCTCTGTTGTTCTGTTCTTAACTTTCTAAACGTGTTCTTTTGGCACCGATTTGATCTTTGGAAAAAGGTAGAAATCACACGGTGCTAGATCAGGTGAATAGGGATGGAGGGTGATCAAGCGCTGTGATTTGTTTTTGGTCCATAAACTGCTTTGCAAAGAACGCAGTGTGAGCTGGAGTGTTGTCTTGATGAAGAACAAAACCGTTTTGTGTTTTTATATTGAGTTTTCAATCTTTTGGAATAATTTGTTGAATGTTTTTGATGTGCATGGGTGTTCAAAATGTTCATCGTCTTGGACATCCTTCAAGATTGCTTTATTTGTCATTTGTTTTCCAACTGCAAGCAGCACAGAAAAAAAACAAAATTAAGTTTCTCCTACTTGCAGCATCGGTGGCGCTGCCATTACTAAATGTTTTGTCCATTCAAACACACGTGTACTTGACACAGTTTTCACCATGCATTTCAGTTACTGGACAAAAAGATTCTGCAGCTGTTTTGTTAAATTGCATCAAAAATGTCAAGTTATTGCTTTTTCACCATTTTCCGACACCTCAGCAGAAACATGCACTTCAATCAGTAGTTAGCAGTGAACTAAAAACCACACATGCAGCAGTTGCGTGTGAATAACCAACCTTTAATAAATAACACTTGGTGGTTTTATCCTCATAAGCGCAGTCTCACTATTTTACAGCCACTTTGTATGTTTACACTGTTTTTTTGAATTTTTTGCTTCTCATCCTTGCCTCATTTCGTCCATTCTGTTCTACAGCACTGCTTTTCTCCACATGATGGCAGTGTAGTATCACTGCTCATGAAGAACTGAAAACAAAAAACATATCATAAATACACAAGGCACTGTGCGGGCCTCTCAGTTTACACTTTAATAATGTACACTGTTACAAAGGGGTTTCTTTCCATCTCTACTGACACTCATTCATTTTTACTTTGGTCTGTGTAACACAATCTGCCCAGCCAGCTGTGTTTTCAAGCAACAATAGCCTTTCATGTATGATTCATAAGTGGAATATGTAGGCTGTCGGTAACAGATTGTGTTTAAGGTGTGATTTGTGGCGTCTCTCTCTCTCTCTTTCTCTCTCTCTCAGGCCTGTGTCTAGAGAAGGTCCCAGCCGCTTCTCCATCTCTGACCAATAAGAACACGGGGTCCCCATCGTTGAACAGGGGCTCAACAGAGCGGGAGCATGAGATCATCACCTGCTACGAAAAGTCCGGAGACATTGCTCTGCTTTATCTGCAGGAGGCGGAGAAGGTGCCAAATTTTTTTTTTTTTTTTTTTTTAAGCATTAGGTCTTGTTTGACAGTGTGAATTGGTAACAGAGCTGATAAAATTAAAATTATTCTTTTCCTGATATATTTTTGTACTGTAATAATATTTTTTCTGTCTTCAGGGTCTTGCCCTCTTTTGTTTATTTTTGTTCCTATTGTCACCGAGTTTTCTCATTTTGTTGATTATTTTATGCATTTTTATCATTGTTTTGTCCGTTTCACTTATTTTTATTTATTTGGAAAATTTTGTTCATTTTATTCATCATATTGTTAAGTTTTTATTTGGTTTTTGATCATTTTTTGTTTTGTTTCATTTTATTTTGTTAATAGTGTGGAAGCAGAAAATTATAAGATGGAAAAAAAGACTATTTGGGCATTTTAAAAATATAATTCTCATCTTTTACAAATAATTTAAACCCCAAATAATCTGTTTTTCCAACCTTGATTCAAGACCACAAATTAGCTCTTTAACTTAAACCATTAAAATCTGACATTTGTTGTGATAATTATTGGTATTGACTGATATAAGAGTGTTCATCATAACACTTTTGGCTTTAGCTCTGGTGATAAGCACCTAGTGCCATATTTTCTCATGAGCACTCACCAAATATCTTGTTAGTGCCTGGATTCTCGAGAATTTTACCGTCTTTGTGGGTGTGTGATGAATATTATGTGGATAGTGTGCAGCACCGCCTGTGACAGCCAACTGGCAAATAGTCCTTCCAAACAGGCATTTAAACAGGCATTAAGTGGCTCTGCCTTTTCACTGCTGTGTGTTTTGCTGCAGGCTCTGTCAGCAGGGATTCAGAACCGCAGCCCAAAGCCCGGCCCAGCAGCTCAAGACCAGGAACTGGGTTATTTTCTGGAGACAGGTCTGCAGAGAGCTCATGTCATCCACTTCAGAAACGGGTGAGAGATGCCAGACTGTGATGGGAAACGAGGTTAAATGAAATGCAGTAAGAGAGAGAGAGAGACAAACTAATGCAAAAACTAGTCTTTAAAGTCCATTATCTGTACCACTTTATGTGGTAATAAATGCTTCTCTAAGGTGTTGATTTGATTTTTTTTCCTTGGTCTTCTGAGGGCTTTTTTGTAACTCAGAGGTTGAGCAGTCATATCTACCCAGTGTTCATCAGAACACACTAATTAGTTGAACTGTAGGTCATTCGTAAGGTGACCTGGGATCTTAATCTGACACTGAATTTTCATGCCAGTTGCATATGGGGGCAGGGCTATGATTAGATGTCTTACAATGAAACTTTAATACCCTTCATGGGGCAGCACAGTGGAGCAGTGATTAGCACCCTCTCCTCACAGCAAGAGTCCAATGCTGGTTGACAGGGCCCATCTTTGTGGATCTTCCTTGTTCTCCCCATGTCTGGGCTTCCTGCAGGAGCTCCAGTTTCCTACCCAGGCCAAAAATATGCATATAGCTTAAAAAGTATAAACGAGGTCTGAGGCATGCATGAAGGTCATTATTAAAAAGTAGGAATGGCATTTCAAGCTAAAATTAGTTACGAACAGTTGTTCATAACTAATTTCGATTAACTAAGTTCAACTATTTGATTTTGTTGCTTGTATACACAAGCAAGGTATACAAGCGTGGTTGAGGTAGGTTTATGGTGAGCTGTCTTCACCTGATGGAGTTGACACTGTACTTCACTGTCATTTCTTCATTTTTTTAAGGAGCTCTACACATTAATTTTGGACTTTTACTGTACACTACTGGTCAAAAATTTTAGAACAACCCATTTTTTTTCTGTTTTTTTTTTTTTTTGTTGAAATTCAAGTAGTTAAAGTTCAGTAATTAGCTTGAAATGGTCAAAAGGCAAGTGCTGAATGGCCAGAAGTTTAAAAAAAAAAAAGTTAAGATTACCCAAAACTGAAAAATAATGTGCATTTCAGTATTATAAAACAAGACCTTTTTCAGAGAACAAGACATGGGTTAACAACTGACAACTGTTCTGCACCAATGGAGGTTGAGCAAGTGTTAATAGTTGGTGCAACTAATTCCTCCCGGTGTGTCAAGTTTGCTTAATTAAAACTTTGTCTGCATAAAAGCAGTGTTGGAACATACTGTGGTACCATACCCTCATGAGCATTATTTGAACAGTATTGTACTGCAGAAAGCATTGTGTTGCAATAAAAAGGAACATTTGTGTTGTGAAAAAGGAAGAAGAACAAGAGCAAGATGGTGGTTTGGGTCTGTCAGACCTCTTTCTGTCAGTTTCTCCACTTTCTGGGTGCCTTTTTATGGTGAAGGGAACTGTATTCAAAGACACCTTGACTTTCTTCACGAATTCTCTGTAGGAAAGACCTACACTTTTAAAGTGTTATGATGGTCTTTCTCTCTTCCATTGTTTTTGTTCCTTTTTCTCACCATTTTTATAGCAACACAATGCTTTCTGTAGTACAACACTGTTCAAATCATGCTCACCAGGGTATGACACCACAGTGTGTTCCAATGTTGCTTTTATGCAGACAGTGGTGGTTTTAATTAGTTAAGCAACTTGGGACACCTGAAGGAAGTCCTGCACCCTCTTTTCCGGTTTATGCAACCTAACTTTGAAAAAAAAAATGGATCACAGTCGATGGCAAGGTGATTTTTGTGAGTCACAGCTTGTTGCAGAAATAATTAAATATCATTTAGTTTTGTGCAAAACAGCTCAGTAGACTGCACATTCATCTCACTTGGAAAAACCTCTCCTACTACCTTGACAAATGTCACAACGTTCTCTGTGGTCAAAGAGATGAAAACCCTCACAGCTCTGGTCATGTTGAGCTGCAGACTCTTCAGCAGCTCTGACCAGATTATAGAGAGACAAACTTATGGTTGTAGTCTTTATAGTTACATATGTATTCTAACTTATAACAAAACAGATTTTGACTTTCTTTATTTGTGAAGATGTTTTTTTAAAGAAACAACATATGTGCAGAGGTTTGTAAACAGTACTCAAGTAAAAGAATTGTTACCTTCCAACTATTGTATTATGACTCCAGTAGAAGTACTCAAACACATGAGTAGCTGAGTGAGAGTAAAATGTATCTGATGCAAAGCTGCTATGGTAACTTC
Source organism: Pseudamia nigra (assembly GCA_029823295.1). Classification (NCBI taxonomy): domain Eukaryota; kingdom Metazoa; phylum Chordata; class Actinopteri; order Kurtiformes; family Apogonidae; genus Pseudamia; species Pseudamia nigra. The sequence goes on along the minus strand of JAQQAE010005572.1, from coordinate 935 downwards.
ATCGTAGCAAATTTATTGCAGCATAACATATTGTGTTCATACGGGTATAGTGGTCATTTTTGTTTGTTTTCTCTTCTATTTTGGTCTTTTTTTGTTTTAACTTACACTATTGTTATTGTTTTATCATTGTTATTGCTAAATTTGTCTACTTTTACTCATTTTGTGGCTTATTTTGTTTTTTCTTTAGTTTTTGTTGCTTATTCTGTTCATCTGCACTTATGTTGTATGTTTTACAATTTGCCTGACTACTTTGTTGAGTTTTGTTAATTTTCTGCTGATTTTATTTTGTACAATTCCTTTGCTTATTTTATACATTTTGTTGATCATTTTTGTAAACTTGTGCCCATTTTGTTGCATAGTTCATTTATTTTTGTGAATTTACTTGATTTTTTTATTTTATTATTATTTTTTTTTCCATTTCAAGCTTTTTCACTCCTACTCATTGAACTGGGACCAAATGTAACTGAGTAGAAGTAGAAACTATTATACTGAGTACCACCCACTTCTGCATATGTGTAAAAGATGGCTTTGTTCAGCCTGAATACAAAAGTAGTGTTCCTGGAAGAAAATGAGCAAAAATGAACAAAATAAGGAAGAACGTTAAATGATCAAGAAAATTTGTATAAATAATAAATAATGAAGAAAATGACCTAAAATGAACCAAATAATTTTTAAAAAAATGTGCCACAACATACAAAATAATCAAGAAAAACAGCAAAAGTAATAAAACTACACAAAACAAATGTAACAAATTCCACATCACATTACACAGTACTTGAATAATGTTTTACGACAAACATGCTTACCCTTCCTAAAGTACTTATTTTTATAAGCAATTCTATGTGAGTCATTGAAATTATGAAGTACAGTGGGGACAATAAGTATTGGGCAACGTAAAAATGTGCAAGTTCACCCATTTAAAAAGATAAGAGAGG
>JAQQAE010005571.1:0-17490 GCA_029823295.1 Pseudamia nigra | reverse complement strand
TCTTTTGTCAAAGCCCTTAAAAAAATGCAATCCAAACACGCAATGAAACTGTTCAACTTAATTGAAAATTACAATCTACAAGATAAGCCCTAGCTTTTACCCTGTTGTATTTATTTCCTTTATATGTTGTTGTTGTTGTTTTTTTTTATTGTTCTTTAATTTTGGTTCATGACAAAATGTCATTGTATTTCCCAATGTCCTGTTAAAAAAAAAAAAATTGTGCTTCTTGACAGCGCGACACAGGACCGGATGTTACGACTCTGTAGTTGCGTTCGTTCGTATTTCCAGCGTGGCAGTGCGCTCGAGTTTCTTTAGATTTTGAAGAGCTCCGCCTGCCTGGTGTGTCCCAGGTAGTGAAACGAATCCTTGTACGGGCTGCCATAACATGCTGCATTACACGGCATGCTGTTGTGACACTGGGAAGGACAGGTCATACGTCTGAGTCGCATGTGATAGTAGCTTTTTGTGGCATTGAAGTCTTTTTATCGGGACATTTCACACGTGTGATATCCAGGATGTTTGAGAGGAGTCAAACCGTAAAATACTTGCTCGATCTTGTACCAGGTAAACGTCGTTTTGGGACGTACAGGTTCCTTCCTGTGTTTTTTTGCATCGGGGGAGTCATGGAGTGGATCATGATCAACGTGAGGATAGGAAAGGAGACTTTCTGTAAGTGTACACAGCCGAGATTACCTACAGTAAAATGCATATTAACGTCTGGTGTTGAGCTGGGTTGGTTTGCAGTAATGTAGGAATCTATAAAAAACATAATTTAGGGAGTTATAGTTACTTCTCTTTGTAGTATTTAATGTTTTTTTCCACAGAGCTGGAACCTGTGGTCTTCTACGGTGCTTCACTTGGTTTGTACATAAAACTCCCCAGTTTGCACTACCTGATCTGTTTACTATTCAGCCTGCTCTTAATAACTGTGCTTATTATTCCACTATTGTTCTCTTCCACTGAAGATTCTATTTATTATTATTATTCCGCCCTTTTTTTGGACCATATCTACTCCCCCAGTTTTTTGCCCAATTCACACCATTCAAACACCATATTATCAAGCTCGTCCAGGACATTCCGGCTATTGCGTTTTGTAAATCTATCTTTTGTAGTTTTTAAACAATTAAGGTTTTTTTTTTTACAATTTTTTTCCCCATAAGAAATGAATGGAAAAGTCAAACAGAATGTTGGTGACTATAGTGCCAACGCTGCACTGCATTTGATCCTTTTGCTGTTCACTCATCCTCAAATGCCCTCATGAATTTTTTTCAGCAGGTTCAGCTATTTTGAATCAGCAATCCCCCGGACTCTCTTCAGAGATTGTACATTTTCTAGTTTACAAATGTGGGACATAACACGCCACCCTGGTTGACCTGAATATTTCCTCAGACTTTCCTATGCTCACCTCTTCCATTTACTCCACTGACACTACAAAATGTGGAAAAAATGCGTGTGTGAGAGAAAAAACAAGGCATTTTATGTGTACAGTTAGTCCAGACAGGCTGCCTGGCTTTATGTTGCTTTTAATTATTCTCAGATTTAGAAAAGCAGAGAGGCAGATTTCCATTCATACTTGCTTTCATACTTTTACACATCTATCGTACTTGGAAAATTTCAGTAAAATTTTGGAGGAGAAGCAAACAATGACCCAGAGTGTAGTTTGTCCATTATGTACTTCATTTGACCACAGCGCTGATATCTGAATTGTCTAATTTGAGTGTCTTTCATTTTCCAGATGATGTTTATAGAAGAAAGCAGTCTGAACGAGCATACCAGAAGAAACTAGGAAATGGTGGAGTAATTCTCAATGAGCCTGCTGCCAAGTGAGCGATGGTTGGCCTTCAGTCGCCATCAGAGGACACATTTTTGGACTTTTAACTTCTTGGCCTGTTTTTAATGGGCTTGAGTGGACGCTTTTTCTAAATCTATACCAATAATGCTATGTTATTTATGAGTAAACATGAATGATGGAGAAACAACTTCAAACATGCAGATTTTAATGGAGATGTCGTCTTTGCGGGGAACATGAACAGAAAATCACCATGGATGGAGGCAGGGAATAATAACAAGAAAAACAACATGCACTGTTTTTCGCTTAGGTACACCTTTTAAAAAATATTAGATAAGTAACAGATCCACTATAAGGAGAGTGTTAAATGTGTTAAAATGCTGATGTAAAAATAATAATTTTTACTGTTGAAGATTTTAAGCTCTTCAGCTTTGTGATATTTATTGCATATAAAAATGTTTATATTTTTGATTTTGTATATTTTTGTGGTCTATACAGAACTTCCCCTCATGTTTGTATGTTTCAAAAGCATCCTGTGGTAGTTTTACTTGTACGTTCCAGTAGGGAGTGAATGCAGGCATATGAAGCTGTAAGGATGATTTGACAGTATGATGGGGTTCCCGTCCAGTCTGACCTGCTCCATGTTGGGCCGGACGTAGTGACTCGTGTTTCCTTTGCAGAATGTCTCATCTGTTATGTTTGTGATCTTGTTGTTCTACAAGAACATGAGATGTCTAATTAAGCCACAGTGCTTCTCTGATTACTTCTCATCACTGTGGAAACTGTTGTAGTTACAGGGAATTACAGATGAACTTACATGCAGGTGCACAGCATGCAGAGACTCTGGAAGGCGTGGCACTGCTGTCAGTTCATTGTCTCCAAGGTAAAGATATGCCAGCTTTTTAAGTTTCTGCAACCGCACACATCCAAAATTATTTTATTTCGGCTGTCAAACTCACACAATCAAACTTGTGCAACTTACATTGGATGCTTGGATAGTAAAAGGTTGTCTCAATTTTAACTTACTTGGAAAGCATTTGCCTTTACACCTTGAGTTGTAAGCCTGTTGAAGTTGGCATTGAATAGTATCAGCTGGACGGGTAGGGGGGGAAGTCGAGTCAGTCTGTTTCCTGCAAGAATGAGCTCCTCAAGGTTGATCAGATGGGAGAAAGCTGCATCTTCTATGTGAGTGATGAGGTTGTTGCTTAGGTCAATTTTTTTTAATGTTTCTGGGGAAAAAAAAAGGTGAGGGAGAGACTGGGAAAGACATTGACTGAAGAGAGGTTTGAGTTAACTGTTAGCTTACCCATGTCTGCAAAGTCTTTGTTGCTGATTCTTGTGACTTTGTTGAAGCGTGCATAAAAATATCCAGTTCCTTTTGGCAGAGCAGGGATGACTAACATTTCAGGGGACACCTCCTCGCAGAAGATGGTTCCACTCAGACAAACACACGCTAGACATGTTGGCATATCTGAAAAGATCACTGCTTTTTTTTAACAGATTGTTGGTACAGAAATGTTCACTCATGTCAAAAATAAGCCACTTAATTTGGCTGGGTATTGTTAACTTAAAATTTGCTGTACACAGTTTAAACGAGGACACTCGAGCTGCCTCATTATTACATAACATATATTCACAGAAGTGTGGAAGAATGGCTCCATTATGTTGCATAATCAGCTTAGAAAAGTTGTTGAACTCTTATTTTTTCAAAAAATCCTTACCGTCAAGGTTTGGAGCTGCTGTTGATTCTGGATCTCTTTGGATGCCATAGTCAGGGTTATTCACAACATCTATCTGCACAAAGAATCTCCATGATGCATTTAGTTTCACTTTCACCCGAGGCATAAAAATAGGGGAGAAAATGATTATTTTACCTTAGGTTCCCTTGCTTCCATATACTCATCACTTGCTGCAGATGATGATAACCAAGAGAGCATGAATGATGTGAGAATTAACAACCTGAACTGTATCATGGTGTATCAGCTGACAGTGAGAGAAGAGAGTACTGTCTGCGAAGCTGGACTCTGGTGTAAATGTGAGCAGAAAAAAATTCCGTCCAGTTTTTATCCAGCTGCCAATATGTTGCACATGTGCAAAAGGAGTTATGAAACTTAAGTGGAGACATATCACTTAAGAGTGTTTACTACGCATTTTCTTTTCAGTAGTTAGTGTGTTGTCTCCAACACGATGAGCACAAAGGAAAAACAATTTCAAAAGGTCTCAAACTCGAAGCAGATGCAATTTAATTACAAGTATGAGAGAAAAGTTACCATCCATGTTGAATGTTTGAAGTGTAAAACTTTAGTTTTAAACTGTCCATCTTACTGGGAAGGGGACATCCCTGCTAGGGTTAATAGGCTCATTTGCCAACAAAGTTATGGATCCCACTTCAGATATCAGGGTCCACATTCCTAAAGATTCCCAGTAGAAAGTGTAGCTCTAAGTGAGAACCACATTTCTGAATTTTTAAGAGTAGATCCTGGTCAGGTGTTTCATAAAACATCTTAACTCTTTAAAAGAGCTCCTAAACAGTTAGTGAGGAGGACTTTTAAGAAGTTTAGGAGTTTCTTAAGTAGAGGAGAAAATGGAGGAAAAACTTAGGATGAATGATTACAGTTAATAAAAAACAAGACTAAGGCCAATTCTGGAGGTGAAAATAAATATTTTTTTTTCTAGTGAGATTTGAAAGGCTGAATAAAACAAAAATAGTCTCATGTTTTTGACCAAACACCAAAACAACAATGAATGTCATCAGTTAGATTTTTGTTTTCCTCCAATGTTAATGGTTCAGGCAGAACAAGAATAAAATGGGTTTGAACAACATGTATTTTTAATAAACAGCTGCACAATTGCTGTCATGAATTATTTCCATCCTGTGTTTTTCAAATTCTATAAATTAAGCTTTAAACAAAAATGTGTAAGAGTCACTGTACTACCTCCTAAATCACTCTTAAACAAAAACTCCTTGTTCCCTCCTGCTGCATCTGTGACAGTTGGATCCCATTACAACTTTCAAAACTCACCCGTTTAAATTAGCTTATTCACTACAACCATAACCTCTGCTTTGTGTCCTGTTTGTTGTTTATTTTATCTATGTGTTAAATGTGACAGCTGGTATGATTTTATTGCTTTTTAACTTTGTAAGGTAACCTTGGGTAACTTGAAAGGTGCCTCTAAATAAAATGTATTATCATTAAACATTTTCAACCTATGATAGGAGCTCTCTGTGAGGATTATAAGAATCTTTAGGAATACTGGCCTGGCAGTTGGCAGTTTTCTGTGAAAAGCCCAGGGATTCTGCAGGACTCCTCTTACTGCTATCTGAATGAGATCTCTGATTGGCCTCTTCATTTCCTCATTCATGCAGATAAAATGAAGGCGCTTCAAAGCACATATACACCTGTGATCCCCACTCATAGATAGGAAATAGGCTTTCCTAATACATGTGGATCTGCATGACACCCTCTTTTAAGGGAGAAAAATTGTAGGTGTCAGCAGATACATGTCACCTAACGGGAGATTGTTCATATTGTGTTATTGTGCAGATTTACCCTGATGCATCTACACCTGTATATAGTGCTGTGAAAAAGTATTTGGTGCCTTTCTGATTTCTTTTTTATATCATTGTCACATTTAAATGTCTTCTCAAACAAATTTTAATGTTAGACCAAGATAACCCAAGTAAATACGTTTATTTATTTCCTTTATTAAATTAAAAAAACTAGCCAAACAAAAAGCATTTCCCCCCTTGTGCAAAAATAAATTAACTATGATTTGCCACATTGTATGGAAAGCTGAGTTTCATCAGCTATCCACTAAGGCCTGATTACTGCCAGACCTGTTGAATCAAGAAATCACAACCCTCGTGTGGTGTTCAGGTCAAATTGACCCTTTGTAAAGAGAAGCTGTGTCCTGTGCAAATGCCAGGGACTAGAATCAGTACTGGAGTAAAAGGAAGTAGAAGTACTCATAAATAAAAGTACTTGAGGTAGTGAATAACTTTATATTACAGAACCGATTCATTTAAGCTTTTTTAGGGTGATTTGTTGATTTCTGTGGTTTATTTTATTCATTTTTTTAACCTTGTTTTGCTCCATTACATCATCATATTGTTCATTTTTACCCATTTACTTGATTATTTTTTCTTTTTGCATATTTTTTGGTTCATTTTGTTGCTTATTTTGTTGATTTTGCAAGGCGATTTTTCATTTTTCCTTAAGATTTGTTAATTTTTCCTTCACATTTTTATTCACATTTGTTCATTTTTTTGGTTATTTTTGTTCACCTTGTTCTTTGTTCATTTTGATAGTTTTGCTTCTTTTTGTGCAGTTTTGTTGATAGTGATGATTATTTTGTGTCATTTTCTGAAGCATTTTGCTCATTTTCTTGGGTTATTTTGTTCAGTATGAAGATAAGTTTCATCCTTTTTCTTCAATTGTTCATTGTTTTCATTGTTACGTATTTTGTTCGTTTTGGTGATGATTTTGTTCCTTTTTTCCCCACACGACACAGCTTCTCTTTACAAATGTATGACAAAGAGCCAATTTGACCCAAACACCACATGAGGGTTAAATAGGACCTGTCTGATCGTCAAGCAGGCTAAAGATCTCAAAACCAAACACATCATGTTGTAACCTAAAGAAAATGAAGAACAGGTGAGAACCAATTCCACAGGCATCTATCAGTCTGGAAAGGGTTACAAAGTAATTTCTAAGTCTTTGGAATGCGAGCAAACCACATTGCCATCCAATATCGACAAATGGAAGAAAACATGGAACAGTAATGAAACTTGCCAGGAGTGGCTAACATACACACTGACAGTTAATCCAGAAGGTCACAAAAGACCCCAGAACAACATCTAAAGAACTGCAATAATTTGTTTTCAGACACATTGTTTTTATTCTAAATGTATACACATCAGTAATCACCTCTGGAAGAAATAAATCAATACCATTTTGATAAAATATATACTTTATCAAAAATAAATCACATTGATACAATCATTTTGTGAGAAGAGGTAAAAATAGACCTAAAAATCAACATCTTGCTCCTCGGGTCTGCCAGACCTCTTCCTGTCAGAGTTTAAGCCAGTTTCTGAGTGCCTTTTGATGGTGAAGGAAACTGTACTCAGTGACACCTTGACTTTCTTTGTAATTTCTGTAGGGAAGATGACAATTATGATTTTCTCGCTCTCTTCCATTGTTTTTGTTCCTTTTCTCACCATATTTATAGCAACACAATGCTTTCAGCAGTACAATACTCTTCAAACACTTCTCAGGAGGGTATGGTATAGTGTGTTCCAACACTGCTTTTATGCACATGGAGGGGGTTTTAATTAATCAAGCAAACTTGGGACACCTCTAGGAATTAGTTGCACCGACTTTCAAGGTTTGATCAATCTCCATTGATACAGAAAAGCTTTAAGTGGATTATTAACCTGTGTCTTGTTATATATATATATATATATGTCTGTGAATAACCTTACTTCTTTAATTAAATTTAGAATGTATTATTTTTATTTGACAATAAGTCTAAAAATCGCCATTAGTTGGCTTAAAAGAAAACTGAATCAGCATTCATATTGGCAGTTGAGCAATTTTAACTAAATTTCAAGCATGATTTTCCAAGTTTTAACACAAGCATGCTGTTAGCTCTACATAATGCAATAAATTTAACCTGGTGCAGTCTGAATACCACATGTTGGTCGTTCACCAGTCTACTCATATTCCCAAGCTGAGACAACATCTGAATAGTAATACTGTAGTACAAATAGGATTTCTTCTGAAAACGGCGCGCCCCAGTCGTCTCATTTAATTCATTTGTTAAAATAACCATCAAACACTAGCATCACTTATGAGTTATAAAAATGTTGAGGCAAGTGCATTAAATGAGCTTGTTGAAAACATTTGAGTGTCTTGGTGTTATAAAAATGATATTGAACATATGAGCAGGAGTTGCATTACGTAAGGCAGATGTGTGGTCAGAAAAGGGAAATAGAAGCGCTAGTGAAGCGGAAGTGGTACTGCCCTGAACGATACGCGGAGCGAGACGGAGGCTGAATCGTCCAGAGAGACAAAAAAAGGAGGATTAAAATCGCCAATATTGTAAGTGTTATAATCCCGTAATTATAAACGTATCGCGATATACTAGTGTTATATTTCTTCGTAGCGTAGTGTTAGATGGGCTGTTTGATCGTCTCTGGTTGTATTTAGTGGAAAAGCCATAACGGTAACGGAGCAGGAGCCGCTATCTGGGCTCCTGAAAGGCTGGACTAGCTTTAGCTGTTAGCATCGAGCTAACCGACGCTCGGATTCCATGACACTTTGTTCTGACAGGCGCACCATCCTGGGCGGGCCGTGCTACTGATGATAAAAACGAAAAAAACGAAAACACGAAACACTGTGCTGGTAGATCTTGTTCATTATTATATGTGTATAATGTCGGGAGTGTTGATTTGCCAGCATTTAAAGCGTATTTTTTAAATGAAAGGTCCATTCTTTTGCTGGCCCAGCTTTACCGTTATATAGCGGTGCATTAGTCGACTGTAGCTAGCCAGATACCAGGTTAGCCACTGTTCGCCTTGCGTTATCGTGAATACGACAGATTAGTAGTCGCAACATTATATAATCGTATTGAATTTGCTCCATACAGAGGATTGTAACTCACTATGAATCAAATCTGTGTTGTTCGATAACATACCATTCGCGGGTTGTATTATCCCTCATTGCGCTACGAGAGTGGGCATTACAACCGAGCTAGCTTAACCTGGGAAGGCTTCAGCTGATTTAGCAACTGTCGGTTGCAATAACGTGAAACGAGCCCGTATAACAGAGTCAAAATGGTCAGTTCCAACTACATAATGGCGATATTAGAACTGCTGGTAAGTTATCCACCGATTAATTAAGACAGAATTGGGCGATGGTTTATAACTGTGAGGAAGGATTGGGGGGAAAAACGTTTTGAGCCTGGCTAGCGGCTAACGTTAGCGAATGATGCGTATGGTTGACCCACTTGCCTCGGGGCCCAGTTTCTAGTGCATATCGTCAGCTTGTATTGAATATAGCGATTTACCCAAAAGACGTGGTTTACTAAGACCAAATCGGATCACTCCACACAGACACACACGTTGAAAAGACTGCTAAATAATCCATGTCAACATAAGGTGTAACCCTATTTTACTGGATTTACGATCGACCTCTCACAAGTTATTCTAATAACAGTATTTCCTCTTCTCAGTCTAGAAAATGGATAAGAACGACCTGGTACAGAAGGCCAAACTTGCCGAGCAAGCTGAGCGCTACGATGACATGGCCGCGGCCATGAAGTTGGTGACAGAGCAAGGTGCGGAGCTCTCCAATGAGGAGCGCAACCTTCTCTCTGTTGCCTACAAGAATGTGGTAGGAGCACGCCGCTCGTCCTGGCGCGTCATCTCCAGCATCGAGCAGAAGACTGAAGGCAATGACAAAAAACAGCAGATGGCACGTGAATACCGGGAGAAGATTGAAGGAGAACTGCAGGATATCTGCTCCGATGTGCTTGTAAGTGCTGTTTAATTTGTCCGGTGTTTTTAAAAATTGACAATATGTACACATTTGATAACCATAAATCTTTTCTTCAGAAACTACTGGACGACTTTCTCATTTCAAATGCAACTACTGCTGAAAGCAAGGTGTTCTACCTGAAGATGAAAGGAGACTATTATAGATACCTTTCAGAGGTTGCATCTGGAGAAAGTAAGAAAGGTAAGTGGAAAAAGTGACATGATGCATCTTTCTCAAATGTACTGAAAATTCACTGAATGTAAACATAACATGGAAGTGTGGGGAAAACCTATGAATTTGTGATGTGATGAAAGGTGCTCTAGGTAATACTTCACACAAATGCATCAAATCAATTTGAAAAAGGTTGGTTCTGATTGGCTTACCCACATCTATCCAGCTTTGCATTTTGAAGCTTTCTGCAGTATTGTAGCCAAAGATCCATGCATTTAGCCAGCAAAAAAGTACTACCTACATGGAATGAAACTGACCAAGATTGGGACTAGCCACTGGTCAAAATGGTGTTTTAAAGTTGTGTAAGAGTAAGATGTCTTCCTCTTGACTTGAGGGTCAGAACAAAACTAAAAGAAAACGGTAGATGTGTGTTTGACTCCTGCTTTCCTTTTACCTTTTAATTTTTCTGCTTGTAAAAAAAGTAAAGCCTAGATCTTATAGAATACAATGATGATTGTATTCCCTATTGAGAATGGTATTGACTTTATAATTTGCATTCTGGGTTGTGGAAACCATATTTGCTGACCCACCAGTGTCTCTATACTTGCTATTCAAGGCATACAGTGATTCCTGGCAGTATTTGTAAGAGTGATAGTAACAGCATAATGACAGCATTTACAGGAAGAAAACACCAATGGAACATGTTCAGTAGCAGCGTCCCTTACAGTGGGACCAACATTAAAGGAACACCAAGTGGAGAAATAGCAGGACAGTAATGGGTTTGAGGTCAAAGCATATACACTTAGGGGTAGTTTAGGAATTATTCTTGAATGTGTGCCTACTGGAGCTTATGACATGTCACCAGACCAGAGCGGTGTGCACTCTGTGGCGTGCACCAGCAGGTAAACCTGTTGCCATGTTAAGGTCCTTCAAAGTGAAACCCCAAGAAAGCAGGCACAAAACAAGAAAACTCTAAGGTGCTTCTGCAGAGGACCTGAAACCCCCCAATCACACAGTGGAATACAGTCACAAAACCTGTGCTGTCCAGTCATATGTTGGACCCAGTCAGACATCTTCAGTAAATGAACTGTGCCCACTGTGAAAAATGTTGTTGCAGGTGATGCCATGGCAAGTGATTTCCATTTCAATGAATTTTTGGAGTTGGAAACTACTATCGTTATCCACAACATTCATTCAAAACGTTTGTGCCTGCCTAACCTAGGATGGCTAGCTAGCATCATGATACCGCTCTATTGATGTGTAAAGGAATAATGTAGTGTTTAAATCTTGCTCTACTGCCCCTTGTGGACAAAATAAAAATATTTGCAAATACAAAAACATTTATTTTGTGGTTGATCTTTGTGTTTCTAAAGATACGGTGGATCACTCCCAGCAGGCGTACCAGCAAGCTTTTGACATTAGCAAGGGAGAGATGCAGCCAACGCACCCCATCAGGCTTGGCTTGGCCCTCAACTTCTCAGTCTTCTTCTATGAAATCCTCAACAACCCAGACAAGGCCTGCAGCCTGGCTAAGACGGTATGAAGTGAATCCCACTGAACTCGCATTCTAATGATTTTAGGATAGATTATGTTGATGTTTGAGATTTTCATTTCTACCCAGTCACTGCTTTTTAGTTTATTCATTTTGAAAATATAACTTATTTCAGGCATTTGATGAAGCCATTGCTGAACTTGACACCTTGAACGAGGATTCTTACAAAGACAGCACCCTGATCATGCAACTACTAAGGGACAACCTGACTGTGAGTTTCACCACAGACCACTTTGTCATTGATTGATTGTAGTGCATGATTCGGAGCAGGTGATAACCCTGTCTTTTTCTCTGTTTCAGCTGTGGACATCAGAAAACCAGGGAGAAGAGGGAGAGACCGGAGACGGGGAAAACTAATGGAATTGCACTGTTAATCCACCTACACTCTTATCTTAAACACAGACAGCTTATATACATCCCCCTCCACTCCATCAGCCCCTCCCACTTCTGTATGACAAGCAGCCTGAATTGCTCCTGATCAACTAGTTTACCCCTCTCAGTTCATTGTGAGGTGACAGGGTAATTTTCAGTTGTTAGAAGGTTCAGTCACTTTGTGGAAACATGTTGTATTGAGTAGTGAGTCCATGTTGCTGTTGTTTTTTTTTGTTGGCTTTGTGTGTATGTCTTGTTTGTGGAGTGAGTGCGAGTGGATGTTCGAGATTGTGTGTGTACGATCTGGGGGGTGGGGGTGTTGTGAATTTTAATCGTCCTTCCAAATTCCTTTGTCCCAGCTAGTTTGTTGTGCATTTTTAATCCCTTTTTTTGTTACTTTTCTTATTTGTGATTCCTCATGCTATTTACAGGTTTTATTGTATGGTAATTAAACTGGCAATTGATTTTCACCAAACACTGTGATGGTAGGTGTTCCATTTGCTTCACAAAACTGTTAGAAATTCCAGACACAGTACAATCTCGTGTTCAAGTAACTGCAATTCTGCTGTGGGCTCATACAGAAAGGAGGTAGGCTGTATTGTGACACTGACATCTTGGTGTAACGGTCCTTGATCATGTTCACAAATTCCACAGTTTTAAAGTTCTAAGGGACCCCTTAAATTGTCATGTTAGATTTGTTCAGACATAAGACATTCCATATTATTATTAGGCTCTGGTAAGGCAGTGCCCTTTTTGTTTTATTTGATCTAAGTATGGATTGTTTCTGTAGTTTTACTCACTGTTCAGGTGCTGCTTGAACTCAGTACAATTTAAATTGTATGTGCATAAATGTGGTTCCATGTATTTTGCAAGTTTGACTATCATCTGTATGTAAAACTAAAGTAACCTTTTATTGATGTTAATTGAAAATGTCTTACCACACTGTATCAACCCTGCTTGCAAAATATCCCTCTTTAAAGCGGTTGTTTTCTCCAACATTTTTGTGCCTGGCTTTCTCTTGCAGCCTCGTTTATTTTTGTTTAACTGGCAGCATCTGATATAAATGTTGTAAAGAACGAGTTAGGCCAGACACAGTCAAATTGTTAAATCTTGTCTGCAGTTTGAAACGATGTGCATCACTCTGCTGTTAGCCAGTGTGGATGATCATTTTAAAAATCAGGGTTAATCTTTAAGGTGTGATTTGGAGAAGCCTTTACCATCACTTTGGAAAGAAGCTCAGTGTCACAATACCATGTATCACCACTACATTCCACATATTGTAGTTGAAAACACCATTCCACATTATAGCTGACAGTCTGTTTACTCTGACAATGCTCCAATGAATTGAAATAATCTTATGTTGAAAAAAAAAAAACTTCATGTCAGTTTATTATTATGCTTGATGAAAATGCAGTTAGTGAATGTGGAACGAAGCCTGTCTGTATATCAGGTATCTACTTGCTTTGTTTTTACCGACAAGTCTTATGGCTAAAATTTGCTTCTGTAACAGTCTATTACCCAGTGCACAAAAGTGGTTGTGAAAATTTAGATTAGCTCTAAAAAGCAATGACGAAATGGAGATAAAACAATGGTTGGTGTAATTCTAGCTTTGTGTTTATGTATCTTAAAACCATTCTAGTTTCACTATACATGTAAGAGATAGGAAAGTGTCAAAGACCATTCAGTGAAATAAAGTTTCGTTTAAGATAACAGGCAAAATACGTCTTCGTTTTTATTTATAAGTAGTGTAGTTTTGAATATGGTATACATTTCAATTTACGAAAAAACCTCGTGTGTGATTATTCAGGACGATGTTTACGACGTGATCAACCACTCAAATAAGGACTTCGGCACTATTCCACGTAAAACCACTAGAGAGCGAACTACATTTGACATTTAACGTGCGTGAACTAGATTTCCCCGCGGAGTGACACGTCAGAATCGCGTTAGCCGTGTCGCCTTTTAAATGAAGTTGGCGGAGGAGTTCCAGGTGTTCCATGGCAATAATTAAATGAAAACATTTGTCTACCCTTGTGGAAACTGAGTGGCCCCTGCAACCTGCTGCCCCGAAAACCATACATCTGAATTTTGACATCTTAGCCCTTTAAGAGCTGTAAGTAACGTCAATTTAGCCACTGTGGTTTGTATTCATGTTTAATTGCCATTAAAACCGTAAATAAACTGAATCCAGCTTTTTGCGTGTTTCAAAGAAAGGGACTAGAGGCCATTTTTATTGATTACGTACATTTAAAAAAATATACGATTTCTTTATATAAATAAATCCGTTTTTCTACATCTCTTTCGTCTAAACACGTAATAAAATTAAGTATTTGCCAGATTTTGACAATAACGCTCGTATTCCTAAATGTGCAGCTTCATTTCTCTTATTTTTTTCTCAATGCAGTACGTGATCTGAGTCATTAATTGCATTCTGATTCCAATATTGGTCACTTTTAGTTTTTGTTAATACTGTATTCTGTGATGGTGGATCAGCGAGGGCTGCACATGTTGCGTTATATTTTGATTATTTAGGGTCAACCTGTGTGGTTGTTAAGGACAATACACATTACTCAGTTAAAATGTCAAGTCAAACATACAAATTAGTATAAAAATATAAAAGATGCAAAAACGTTTTGTCTTAATTTTTGCATATTTCATACAGGAACTATCAGAGTTTATACTTTGCTATTCCTGCAACTGACATAACCCTAAAACCTCTTAAATGTTAGCCTTTTTAAATTATGATTATATATTTCTTTGGCCATATATAATTGCAAAGACTGATATTGTGATTACAATTGAAGTGCTATTATTTGTGCAGCCCCAGTTCAACGGTGTGCACATAATTAAAGCTGTGTGTAGTGTTGTATTGAACTGCTGTTTTCCCTACTGGTATGAGATAACCTACCAAACCCATCAGGGTGTGTCCCAGCTTTCATATAGCATGTTCATGGAAACGCATCAACCTGCTGCAGTACAAGGTGATTAGACTTAGATGCAAGTCTGGATGAAATGAGGACTATTGTGCTTGTTCAGTATTACAATGACAAAATGGCGTGCAGTAACTAAACCAAAGTTGTATTTGCCAAAATATTGACACCATTTCATGTGAGCCTAGCTGTCGACTGTCTGGAGACTGTTCTCACTGGCCAAAAGGTGTGAAAGCATTGGCATGTATGAATACAATGCTTTTCTTATTCAGTGTGATTCAAGCAGCCTTAAATCAATCACTTTATTTGTAAAGCACTTTAAGGCTGAAACAAAGTGCTGCACATCAGGACAAATGAAACATACACAAGCAATAACACAATAAAACACAACTAAAAGTTCAGAGACATGAGTAAAAGCAGTGGTCATACCATCAACAAACCCCAAACAAAATAAAAGCCATAAAAACCAAACTAGTGTCTCATACTGGGTTAAATGCCTTCTGTATATGTTTACGTTATATTGACAATGGAAATACAATTCAATAGTAAACACTGCTGTGATGATGAATGATGCTAATGTTGCCACGGCCTCAAATTGAGTATTAAACACTTTTATGACACAACCAATTGAACTTGAAGATAATGCGCTTTGTTAAAGTTCACGACTTATTAGTGCAGGGTTGTTATGTTTTATCATTTTTTTCTGGATGTAAACTGGATACCTTGCAAGTAGATAAACTTCATTGTCCCAAATCAGTGACAGAAATTGCTCTTTGACACAGCTACAACAACAAATACAACGCATTCAAACTCACAATATAAAATAAATTTTAAAAAGTAACAAAGTTGCTACTCAAAACTCATGAGTCTTCCCTTTTTCTTGAACCAGTAGTTACTCAAGATGAACAACAGTGGACCAGCGTTCTCCCTGGCCTCTCTCTACGTCGGAGATCTGCACCCTGATGTGACTGAAGCCATGCTTTACCAGAAGTTTTCTCCTGCTGGACCCATCATGTCGATCCGTGTGTGCCGTGACATCATCACTCGTAAATCTCTGGGATATGCTTACATAAACTTTGAGCAACCAGCTGATGGTAAAACAGACCTTAAACCACTTTGTCTTGTTTTTTGACATTTTCATAAAAACATACGGAATGTTTTTGTTTACTGAAAAGGATTTTTAGCAAATATTTTGTTTTGTCTCACTTCAGCGGAGTGTGCCCTCGATACAATGAACTATGATGTCATCAAGGGTCGTCCCATCAGAATAATGTGGTCTCAGCGTGACCCAGGACTGAGGAAGTCTGGTGTGGGCAACATATTTATCAAGAATATGGATGAATCTATTGACAACAAGTCAATGTATGACACCTTCTCAGTCTTTGGGAATATTTTGTCCTGCAAGGTGAGGTTGTTCATTTTTATTGTGCAGTTAAGATGTTGTATACAGAGCTCATGTCACCATAGTACTAGGGTTGTTCTTCTTGTTGATTATATGTATGAAGACATGATGATATTTATTGAGTTAATTCTTGCTATACACGTGTCTACATGAACCATCAACCACGTCCTTTACAGCAGTGATTCTCATGAGGTGGGTCGCGGGATCCATTTTCAGTGGCCTGGGAAAAAAAAACGTTACGAAAAAAATCAACTGTGCGTCATCTATTCACGCTCCTTAACAGTAGGTGGCAATAATGCCCTGTAATGTAAGTGGAAACCCACCATTCCACACCATAGAAGAAAACCGGCAAAGTTTGGTTACATAATGAGACTGGACAGAGAGGTTTTGGATCAGTCCGCAGCGGATACACTAAAAATTATACCTTTGTCAAATGACACAATAAGTAGGTGAATTAGAGACATGTTGGAAGACCTCAAACAATAGACCACAGCTCGCATTAAGGCAAGTGGTCATTTTGCCTTACAAATGGACGAATCTGCAGACATGACAAACAAACCAGTTTTGCTCGTTTATATGAGATGTGTGGGGCAGGGACTTAAGCCGTCCGCACATAGAGAATCTCAAGTGATCCCAACTTCACTCTGAATATGGCCGTTTGGTACACATGATTGAACGTACCTCACACACAGCTGCAGATGGCCACCATGACCCACGCCTGGTAACCTCTATTGACAGTAAACATCTATTGCCTCGTGCCACCTATTGTCTACACGCCCAACCATTATAAAAGTCGAGTCGTGACTGCCGCACATTGCTGAGACTGAGTCCTGGCGATTCAACATGTTGAACATGTGTGGATCGCATACGTTCCTTACTTTGCTGATGTGTTTGACCAATTAAACGCATTAAATGTGTCTGTGCAGGGGAGGGGGCACAGCATTTTCGAACAATATGACAAATTTGAT
This sequence comes from Pseudamia nigra, assembly GCA_029823295.1. Taxonomy (NCBI): domain Eukaryota; kingdom Metazoa; phylum Chordata; class Actinopteri; order Kurtiformes; family Apogonidae; genus Pseudamia; species Pseudamia nigra. The sequence goes on along the minus strand of JAQQAE010005571.1, from coordinate 765 downwards.
GCTTTTAAAAAAGATCTCCGGTTCGACATGTTTCCCAATGCCTGTCATGAGGGACCGCAACTGGACTTGGCAGGAAAAAGTATAATGAAGAAAATTATCTTGACACATCTGGAGCAGTTTAATGACTACTTTCCCAAAAACCAGAGGGATGATGACTGGATACACAACTCCTTTGGAATCGACATGGAGAGCGTCACGTTGCCAAGCAATGAAGAGAGTAACCTGGTGGAGCTCATCATGTGACCATATGCTAAAAAAGAAATTCAGAGGTAAGCCTCTCCCAGTTGTGGTGCAGCATTGTGATGAGCGAGGATCCTTCCTGGCTGTTACTGAAATGTTGTGATTATTATGTCAGCCTTTATGATTAATGCTTGAATAACTGAATAGTTTTAATAGGACATTCTTATATATTCAGTGAGTGGGTGCTCAGCTAAAGCTACACATTTTGAGTCTTTTTGCAGTTACTTCTCAGTTGGACTTTTTAGTTCATGTTTGTGCATGAAAGCACTTTTGAGTCTGTTAATAAAGGCTGAAGTTACTGAAGTGAAGAGTTTTTTTTTGTTTAATTAAAATGCAGATAATTTAGCATCACCACCTGTTGGTCATTTTGGTTTAGCATTCAAGTTGTTTTTATGTGTTGGCATTCTGTGATATTCTACTCTACTATCTCAGGATCAAACTGCATGATCTTTTCATATATAATAAAATGGAGAAGTTGATCATTTTCCTTGACTTTGGGTCACGGCTTGTCATTAAGGGGTGTGA
>JAQQAE010005570.1:0-17492 GCA_029823295.1 Pseudamia nigra | reverse complement strand
ACACACAAATGGTGCGGGACTTGACTGGAATTAGTCCATATATAAGGCGCACCGGATTATAAGGCGCAGTGTCATATATGGACAAAATTGACGGCGTTTAGATGCGCCTTATAGTCCAGAAAATACGGTATCTGAAACAATTAATTCTAAAAATGATTTAGAATGTATTCTTATCTTGGCTTATGAGTTTGTAGTGTGTACGTGGACACTGCACACTTCCGTAACTGTAAACAACTCCAGAGACCAGAGCTGCCAGCTCTTAACACAGACAGAGGCTGCTAACGGCTGTTAGCTGTGTCGACAGGGCCCAGGCAGCACCGTGTCCAACCATGTTGACACGGTGCTGCCCGGGCAAGTTATCACTGCCCTGGCAGCCCACCGTGTCGAGCTGCCCGTGTCGACACAGTCGGGTCCGGTCTGCTAACATAGACGGCTAACGGCTAACAACATAGCCAGTTCCGGAGTGGAGTTAGCTTACAATGGCAGAGGCTAGGACACACAGGACCACGCTGTCAGGTTCTGCATTAAGGAGTTGAGCTGATTCATAGATGCCGATGGTGAGGCAGTCTTGTTTCACAGCCAGCTAGCTAGTGCTAGCGTTCTGACTTCCGGGTCATTCTCGTTGAGACCTGAAAGTGACGCAGACGTGACTCGGGCGTTGTTGTCCAGATAATTCGTTGTTATGAGGTTCAAATTTTTTGCAGTTTTTTCGTTGTTATCCGAATTTGTTGTTATCCGAGGCACTACTGTAATAAAAAAATGAACAGAAATAGAAAATTTTGCCAGCTGAAACATAATCACCCATGCAGAAATTATCCAATTGGAGGCTCGTACCTATTTGCTTAGTTAAATCCAGCTGGTGACCTTTTTTTTGGCCAGGCAGTGTATGATATGTCTTTCACTTTGCATGGTAGAGTTTTAACTTGTCCTTGTACAGTCGATGTAGAGATGAACTGTATTTACTGACAAAGTCAGGAGATCACAGGTGTAAACCGGAGCCTGACCATTCAGTGCTTTAAAAACCAGAATGACTCATGGATAATCTTATTCAGTATAAGCCACTTCATCCTGCGTACGGAGGTGTGTTTACATTGTAGACGGTCTTATAGGCTCAAACAAGACGCAGCAGGACGCCGCCGCCAGTGCCTTTCACCTACGACATTCCTTCCACTCGGTCGCACGGGAAGACTTTGATGTTCATTGTGTAATTGTATGTTTTGACAGTGAGGCCTGAAAACTCAAAAAGCTGTCAGAGATCAACAAGTCTGTATGATTTGAGTGTCAAATAATCTGTTTGTAGTCCTCTATGTCTGTCTTGATGGAGATGGACCCTGACTATAACTCGAAGACGGTCTGGATTTTAGAGTTTTTTAAAGGATTTTTAAGTTTTTCAAAGCGATTTTCATTACATATTTGATGGCAATTATTGTTCTGAAAACACACACAGGCTGCAATTGTATGTGTTTATTGGAGCATGAAGATCATCCTCAGGCCTGAGTGACTGCCTTGTTCAATAGCTAACCATTTACAGTACTACTACTACTTCATAGTACCGGTATGTGTCATAGTGTTTTGGCTGCTCATTGCTCTTTTTAGCCATCTGTAAAATAATAAATAAATACTTCCACATAGTTTTTACAGTTAGGGTTTAGAAAACAGTGTGTTTTTTTAATGTATTTGAATTAATACACCAAGGATGATGCTCTCCTCTACACGCTCCACTGGGCCTGTGCTTCATGGATCACAGTCTACCTGACAAGAAGACCTGTGTCTCTTAGACACTAATGAGCAACACTGGAGCTTCACAGGGGACTGTACTGGCTACCTTCCTGTTCATATTGTACACGTCTGACTTCAAATACAACTCTGAGTCCTGACACAGACAGAGAGATGTAAAACGCCTGGACGGACTGGTAAAAGGTTGGATCAGTGGTTGGAGGGAGGCTGGACTCCCTGGAGGTTGTGGTGGACAGATGGAGGACATCGTGGATGACTAGCATCACTACGCTGAACCTTACAGGAGATCCTTCATCCCCATCGCCCTCACCACAGCTGACGGAGACTGAAGATTTCTGACTGATTTGATCTTACTTTCTACGAGCTTGTAAAATACAAGGTTAGCAAAGCGCTTTCACACTATTTGACTGTCAGTAGATGCACAGTAAAAAACACAGGCTTCATGTAAGACACCAAGTATAGCAGTTAAATACGTACATGTGAGCAGGTGAAGATCAGACATTTAAGACACATATGAAAGAGTTTCTGATCATAAAGTAAAATACAATAAAGAAAGACCAACGTCAGCTAAGACTAACAGAATAAACATGGAACTGTAAAAACATCAGCCGTGAGAAGATGAGAATAAACTGTCCTCTGTCAGGGAACAAAAACAACCTCAGTGGTGTGAAGTGACTGTTAATTTCGGGGAAAAAAACACAAAAGTATTCAAATAAAGTTGTCCTTAAAAAGAACCCAAGTGCGAATAAAACATTGGACACATGCATCGTCCCGAGGGTCTATTTTTAACCACTCGTGTCTCCACTTTTCAGCCTGTGCTCTTTTGCTTCACATGTGTCGGTGCTTATATTCATACATTCCTCACCTATGTCTCACCTATAGAGCAGTATTTAAACAATCAGTCAGACGCTTCGCCAGTAAACAACGCTTCACCTCACGCACTGTGACACGACCGCAAAATAACAGGCCGACGCTCCCACAGTCTGACAGCTTTTACTGCCTCCAGCGCCGCATTATAACATTATAATCACATAAATGTACAAACCAACGAGAAAATCAAAGTGTTCCTGACTCATAAAACCTGGTGTTTATATGATGAAGTTGAATTTGTTTGTTATTCTGTTATTTTACACAGATCTGCTTAAAAAATCCTGAATAAAAGCACAATGAGCTCCTGGAACATGTCTTTTCACAGACACAAAGCTCATATTATATTTTTATTAAATTTTTATTTATTAATGTATCCATGGCTCATGTATTTATTAACAGAGGCAGGTAGGACTGAAGTACATTTACTCCTTTCTATGTACTATTTTTTTCAGGAATGTCTGAAAGCAGCTATCTTACAGAATACTTTTTATTCTTACTCAGTTACTTCTGACCACAGCTTGTTGAGTGAAAAAAAAAGTGTGAAATGAACAAAAGAAATCTGTCAAAAGTACAACATGTAGAAAATAATAAAGCAAATCGACAAAATGTGTATCCATCCATCATCTTCCACTTATCCTGGTCAGGGTTAGTGGACCCACTACTTTGTGAAGCTTCAACTTTGATAAACTGTCAGATTTAAAATTTTTCAAAAATCTAATTTTTAATTTTCAGCATTTGGGCAAAATCAACTGTTTATACAGTGCTCTGTTATAAAATGCTGCGAATGTCCTGAACATTCTGATATAAACCACTCAGATATTGTGCTATTTGCAAGTACCTTAAAAAGGTGAATCTAAGAAAGTGCAAAAATGAAGAAACTACCCGTAGACCTCCGAGGGTTTACGTACGTACAGAGTAAGGTCTGTTTCTGCTCAGGTTCAGGTTAAATTATCTAAGGAGCCTTGAACTGGAAATGTTCTGATTGAAAACTCATGTGTGTGTACGTACATACATATTGCTGCATTAATCCTTCAATAGAATATGAACCCATTAAGTAGTGTTATCATAAATGAACCTATAAGAGAGTGTTAATGAAGGCTGGGGGAGATCAGCTGTGGTCCGGCTGCGGTCGTCAATGAACAACACGCACAGACCATAAATGAGAACAGTGTGAACCCTCAGTGAAAAAGACACTTCATCGACCAGGCAAAGAAAACACTTTTGTGATTTTCAGTAAGCTCTGGTATTGATGGAGAGTCAGAGCCATGTGTACAATCTTCTCCTGCAGATCCTAAATATTCTCTGAAGATCTGGTGACTCTTTAGGGATGTCAAACTCGTGCCATGGAGGCCAAGACCCTGCAAGCTTTCACTAAAGCAGGTGATTTCACTGATCAGCACTGCTTCAAATTGAGGGGAGGAGCTAATCAGTGGCTGGTTGGAGAGAAAACCTGCAGGGTCTCGGCCTCCATGGCACAATTTTGACACCTGTGCCTTAGGCCAATTGAAGCCTGCTCTCTGGCCAAAAACAACCCCATGGGTCAGTTGTTACATGTTCCAGGTTAATTGCTCTCTAGATGTGAAGGAAGCGCTGGGCCTTCTGGTGATGGGAGGTCCAGATCTTTTCAAAGATTTGTGTCTTTTGACTCAGGTCCCTTAGAAGAGCCTCCTCTTACAGCTCTTCATTTAGTATCATCTGGAGTCTTCTATTTTAGCACAATTTAGCAATTATGAATAGTATTTTCGTAAAAGCCTTATTTTACAAATCCTGCATTCAGCCTTGACTTGTCTCCAGCATCACAAAAATGCTTTTCCTTCCTTGTTTTCACTCATTTCTTAGCTTTTTCCAGACACCTCTCTGTCACTGTGCGGCCTGTACCGCTACACTCTGTTTTTGGAGTGTCTGCCAGCTTCCTCCATTCGTATAAAGTTATGATCCTAGTCTGTCCACGCGACTGGTTGCATGGTGTGCCCATCAAAATAAAGTCCCGCCCTGCCTGCATGAATTCTTAGCAGAGCTGAGCAGGAGCAGCAGAGGATTCAGCTCCCCGACAAGAGCCGGTTCATACAGTACATGACCAGCACCTTCCATAGAAATCATGATGAAGTCAAAAACATAGAGCGAGAGGAGACCAGGGTGGGTATGTGGGCATTGCCACCCAAGAGAGCTGTGCTTATGCCACACCTCAGGAATTTTGTGTAATTTTGTCCTGGTCCAAGCTTTTTATGTTTCATGCTTTGTTTTTTTATTTTGTTTTGTGTCCCACATCCCATCCCGTTTTCCTCAAGCCTAAATCACTTCACGCATGATGAAAGGACTTAGGCATCCCAGCAAACTAAGCACCACACTAACAAATCGAGAGCCTGGTCCAAGTGCAGTTTTATAAATGCTGTCATGGGTCATGATTGAGGGTCGGAACAAACAACCTTTATGGCTGAATGAAGTGGAGAAGTTGTTGGCCAAACCATCCATCATCTTCTGCTTATTCTGGTCAGGGTCGCGGGGGCAGCAGCCTAAACAGACTTCCCTCTCCCCAGCCACCTCCTCCAGCACCTTCATGCTCCCTGAACCTGTAACCTGTGAAGCAGATGTTCCACTCATGTTCATGCAGATAATGAGAAAGGCATCTATGTTTCATAGTGAGGTGGATTGTAGTTGGAGATATCAGGCAGCAAGCATAACCAATACCAGAGGGTTTCCAAACTAAAGTCTTAAAATAGCATAGGACCCGAGTCCAGCGGCATTCTAGTCGTGAAAGGAGCCTGATGCAAATTAATTTTGTCACACATTTATTTATAGCTAAATTTTGCAGGTTCCACACATCTGTTTTCAATTGCGAATGTGTGAAAACGATGGCAATAAGCCCCCAGGAAAGCACATAAAAATGAAAATGCTAAAGGAGGAGAAATCCATCAGAGAGGCAGAATTAATCAGGGGAAAATATCAATTTCAACTGAAACAGCCCTGAGACATAGAATCCCATTATATTCTACCATATAATTAAACTGAACAACAGTGTTTATGCTCATTTGTTTCCGTTTTGCTAGTTTCACTAACATGATGGTGAAATCGGCCACAGTTTAAATCTTTTATGCCTAAATTCTGCATTGTCTATAAACAAGGTCTGGAGAAGCCGTGGCGGTCGAGGCAGGAAGTAAATAAACGTGTTGTGAAAGAGTCAAGTCTCTGGTTTTATGTGGCTGGTGTTTGTCGATCCATCGCATTCGCCGTGAGACTTGAGGACATGAAAAACCCAAACACACTGCGCTGTAGGAATAATCCAGTTAATCTGGTGGAAAGAGCTTAATTAAAAACAGAGACATGATCCAAACCTGCAAACCTCAGACCATCCTGCTCAGACGCTGCTGTGGATTTTAGAGCAGACTGTGATCATACAATGCAACAATAGCAAAAATATAGAAAATAAGCAACAGTTTGTGGCCTGACGGGACTTATTTCTTAGAGACAACAGGCTGATGTCGTGTATTGTGGGTCACACATCTCTGAGCCCCTCATGTTAACTGTCATTACCCTAAAACCAAGCCTTAACCTGTCCCCACAATGACAGTGTTTTGTAAAGACACGGACTCACACCTACACCAGACATACAGAGGACAGGTCAGCACTATTCTTAGCATCCACCCTGGGTTTCCACGGTGGATGTTCACTTCCTGTATCTGGTTTTACCACAGTCTCTGACTTCGTGGAATCAGCAGCAAGTTTCCATGAAATGACATGGATTATATTTTGTGTAGGTGTGTGTGCAGTGTGTCAGAGGATGATGTTCCTACACTGTTTTAGGTCCCACTGACAGTGTTCAACTCATTCTCAGAGTGTTGGAATCAACCATTTTGTCAAATCCTATGCTGTGTCAAGCAGACGCTCAGCGTATGATGCAGAGTCTGCAGCATCGTCTAATCTAATACTGGACGCTGATAGGAAAAATGGCAACCTGTTCTGTGGTCAGATGAATGTCTCCGATAATTTTCATTTCCAATCATGTCTGTTTTTAATGCACTGCTGCCTGAGGGTGCCAAGATCACCAGCACCCAGTTGAACCTTCGACCTCCCTCCTCATTCTCTGAATCTTTTGATAATATTATACACTGTAGATGGTGGATCTTCAAAGTTTGAGACAGTCAGATTGGTGAACCTTTGTCCATCTTTTTTTTTAACTTAATTTTTTGCCTTTTTACTTGATAGGAGCAGTGAAGTCAGACAGGGAAGTGTAGAGAGGATATGAGGAGCGACATGCAGCAGGGGACTGTGGGCTGGATTCGAGCCCGGGTTGCTGCCAGCAGCCCGTAGACCATCCGTGGGCGCACACTGCCAGGCACGCTACCAACTGAGCATCTTCACATCTGAGAGGCTCTGTCTTTCTAAAAGTCTTACATCCAGTCATGTTACTGACCTGTTACCAGTTAACCTAGTTAGTGTCAAATGATTTGTGACAATTACTTTCCAGCCATTTGTTGCCCCCTGTTCCAACTTTTTTGAGATGTGTTGCTGCCATCAAATTCAAAATGAGCTCATACTGTATTTCCTATGCAATGGTAAAATGTCTCAGTTTTATTTGATACGTTGTTTATGTTCCATTGGGAATAAAATATACATTTATGAGATTTGAAAATCATTGCGTTCTGTTTTTTTTTTTTTTTTTTTACATTTATTCACATCCCAAAATTTTTTGGAGTCAGGGTTGCATTATTTTTTACACAGAAAGTGCTTCACAGCGTCAGAATAGACCAAAAAATAAACAGTAGCTTGTGCAGCTTGTTGGATGAATGTCAGGTTTTGTGCATGAACATGACAACAGTAGTGAAGCCTGCATTTTCAACCAGGGAAAACAAGCTTTATTTACTGGTGGCGGTGGCATGTTGTGTGTTGTACAGAGGATTTTAGAGGCTGATTGTCATGTGGAGAAACAGAGTGGTGTTTTAAAGCTTTTTAATCAGCAAATTACAGGATGGAAACAGGCTTTTGGGTTCATCCCTGACAAAATGTTTACAGTGTAAACCTGCTCCATGTCCTCATCACAGAGGACTCAACCCAAGAGCTGTTACTGTACAATTACCCATATTTCAGTTCTAAATTCAGCTCACTTCCTCTAACCTTTTAGTCAGTCCACCCACTGTTCAAAAATGTGTCAAAACTGTAAAATGACTGATTTCCTAGTAAAATGTAAATTTTCATAGTTGCGTGTAGCGGTTGTTCTGCTACATAGACATAAATCTTCTCACAGTATACATTTTTGAATCAGCTGAAATCACAAATTATCACTGTAAATGTCAAATCATTACTTCTTTTAAGGTTAAGGCTGATTTTTGGTTCTGAGTGAAAGTTGGAAATGTAACAGCAAGGCAAAAAAAAAAAAAGACAAAAGAAAAGAAGAAACATGGAAGAACATCCTGAAAAAGTAAAACACAAATGTGTAAAAGTGCAACGGAAACAAAAAAAAAAGGATACCGTAAAAATAATGTAAAAGGCAAATCAAGAGGAATGTGCAAAATGCAGCTGCAGCCTCTTATTTTGTCACTGTGATTAATGGACAATGCTGAAAATAATACATTTAACGACAAACCACCGAAGGAGAATGTGCCCATACTTTTGACCGGCAGTGTACATGTCATTTTGGGCATGGGTTGATTTTGAGGAACTGTCGTTACTGTATAATCACTCGACCTTAGCGAAACTCCCTCTAACATTACAGCAGCTCTTTCTTGCTAATTACAGATGCTGTTGTTTTTTCTTTTTTCCTCTCGAGTGTGAGATTGATGCCAAAGGTCGACTCGGCAGTTTGAAAATCTGACCCACGTGATGAGGCTTTTCTGAAAGAAAATTCCACATTTCTGCATGTTTTTGGCCAGTAAAACTACAACTGTCAGACAGGAATCCCACACTGTAGACGGTTACATATGAAATTCAGCAGTTCTCAACTGTTCTCAAGGGTTGGCCTAAAAGTGGGCCATAATTATTATTACTTAATTTCAGATTCAGAAGATTGAAATCAGTTTGGTTGCATCTCTCTTTAAATTTGCAGATGAAATGTTTCTGTAGACTTCTGAGTTCATTTTGCTGCTGCCATTATGTGTTACAGTACATCATCAATGAAGATCAATAACCCTGTCACAGGAGAAACCATGCAAACCCAAGCCATGACATGACTCCTCTGTGTTTCACAGATGAGTTTGTGTGTTTGGGATCATGAGCAGATCGTTTCTTTCTCCACACATTAGTCTTTTCATCACTTTGATGAAGGTTCATCTTTGTCTCATCAGTCCATAAACTTTGTGCCAGAACTATTCATCTCTGTACTTTTTGGTAAATTCCAATCTGTCCTTTCTGTTCTTACTGCTATTGAGTGGATTCATCTTCTGGTGTAGCCTCTGTACTTTTGTTCCTGAAGTCTTCTGTGAACGGTGGATTGTGATCCTGCACTCCTGTCCTCTGGAAGTTGTTGGTGATGTCACTGACAGTTGTTTTAGGGTTTTTTTTCATAGTTCTCACAATGTTGCTGTCATCAGCTACTGATGTTTTCTGTGGGCGACCGGTTCGACGACTATCATTTCTCAGCTTCAAAATCGCTTGCTTTTCTCCCATAGACAGCTCTCTGGTCTTCATGTTGGTTACACCTGTTTAACTATAAATGCATCTGCACAGGAAAAGCCCAAAGCTGAAACTGAGAGGAGACACTCAGTGGTATTTATTGTTTGAATAATTGGTGTAATAGGACACACCTGTCAGTCACATGTTCCAGTAATTTTGCTCACTTTGGTTCAAACAAAAGGTGCTGTCTTATAAGGTGTTTAACTGATTTTGATATAAATACCTGGAAATAGAAGCTGAAATACTGATCATTAGTCTGATATTCATTGTTTGATGTCAAACCCTAATGTTTTCAGTGTCCAGCAAAAAATAAAGGAATTGGTCTCGCTGTTCCAATGCTTTTGATAGAAGATATGAATTTCCTAGTTGGTCCGACTCCGCTGGCGAGTGGAGTTACCATAGCGACATGTCAATCAAACCCCAGCACGGCAGTGATCTGTCAGATTATTTACCATAGTATATTAATGACGGAGCAAAAAGTTAAAGATGCAGCTGATCACTTATTAGAGTTGAATGTTGATGACTCATGGCAAAACTTTCCTCTGTTAGTATTTTCAGAGAGAAGTCCAGTGGAACTCTCTGGCACCCCCAGTGGCCAACAACACTATTACAATTTTAAGTCCCTTCTACATGGGCCTCACTGAACAGCCTGGGTTTTTTTTTTTTTTTTTGTGGATAATTTAGTTCATATTTTGCTTTTTTTTTTAAGTTTTGTTAATTATCTGAATAGTTTAAGCAAGAACAGAAAACACTCCACTTTAGAAATGACATGACTGACATTCCTGAACTCAAGTAAAAGTACTGTTACATCATCATTTCAATGACTCAAGAAGAAGTACTGATAAAAGTAAATACTTGAGTAAGAGTAATAAGGTTTGTCAAAAAAAAATCTACTCAAGTAGCAGGTAATGTAGTAATGTGGAATTGGTACATTTATTTTTGTTGAGTTTAATTGGATATATTGATCAAATTTGTAAATCTTTTTCAGTGTTGTTTTATTTTCTCAGTTTTTGTGTGTTTTTTGTTGTTTTCTTGGTTATATTCTACAGTTTTATTCAGTTGTTCATTATTTTCATCATTTTTATCATTTTCTTTTTCATTTTGTCAATTTTTGTTCAGTTTTACTGGTTATTTTTGATCATTTTTGTTAATTTACTCGATCATTTTGTTCATTTTTGCTCCTTTTGTTGTGTATTTTACAGTTTTATTCATTCTATTGTACATTTTTTATTTACTTGATTGTTTTTTTCCTCATTTCTGTGCATTTCCTTTACATTTTGTCAATTTCTGTTCAGTTTTACTGGTTACTTTTTATCATATTTGTCCATTTAATTGTGCATTTGGTTGTTCATGTATATTTGTATATATTTTTTTCAGTTTCATTGGTTATAGTGTGCATTTTTATTAATTTACATCATTATTTTTCTTTCCTTTTGCTCAATTTGTTGTGTGTCTAATTCATTTTGAATGTATTTTGTTGATAGCTTGGCTGATTTGTGTTTTTTTGTTTCTTTTTGTCCATTCTTCACTCATTTTTTTGGATCTCATGTATTTTTTTGGTTCATTTCACCCCTGCTCTTTGACGTTTGTTCAAACATAACTGAGTACAAATACATACAGTAGATGTAAGATTAACAAGTATTTGGTAAAACATACAGTACATCCGTCCATCATCGTCCGCTGATACTGGTCGGGGTCTCGGGGGCAGCAGCTTAAGCAGAGAAGCCCAGACTTCCCTCTCCCCTGCCACCTCCTCCTGATCCTCTGGGGGGACCCCCAGGCATTCCAAGGCCAGCCGAGAGTCCCTCCAGCGTGTTTTCCAGGGCCTCCTTCCAGTTGGAGCTAGTTTTGGCAACGGTGGATTGGACCAACCAGGCCTCCACCTTCAGCTGCCACCCAAACCACACAGCACCGGGTCCTTATGACCTTTCCTGCAGGTGGGGGGCCCACAGGAAGGCATAGTCATAAGGGTCTTCTGAATCGCTCTTAGTCTGACCTGTCACCTACGTAGGACCAATTTGCCTTGGGAGACCCTACCAGGGGTGAATTGCCCCCGATAACACAGCTCCTAGGATCACTCAGGAACACAAACGCCTCCACCACGATAAGGTGGCGATTCAAGGAAGGGTTCTGTAAAACATCTTCTCTCAAAAGTACAAATTCTGGAACATATTACTCCAGTACATATTGCTGAATAAATGTACTCAAGTACTTTCCACCCATGTTTACATGTTACACACTGACTCTTCATTTTTGAAAGCCAGGCTGTGCTTGTGTCACTCCCATTTAATACGCGGCGCCTGAATTATACGTCTGAGGTATACGTTGAGCTCCCTGTCTGTGAGAGGAGCTCAGGGTGGATCCTGACAACCTTTTCAGACATTCCTCTTCTAATTACGCCTGAAGTAAAAGTGTGTGTGTGTGTGTGCATGTGTGTGTGTGAGGGATTCATGGCTAGTGAAACATTAAAAGTCTGCCCACATGTAAAGCTCCATATTCCGCTCGATGACTGACGCATTACACTGTCATTGACTGTGGTTCGCGTCAGAACATCGAACTCTGTTTGGTTTGGATCAAGTTTCAGACAAGATTTATGTCTTTTGTTGATTTTTGAGTCTGATGATGTTATTCATAGGAACCTGGATTTAGTCCGGGTTCAGTTTGATCCGGTGCAGACATAGGTGTTCTGAGATGATGTTTGAGGTGTTGTTGCTGTGGAGGCGCGGCTGTTAAGAGGTTTTTTTTTTTTTTGGTGTTTTTTGTTACTTTCTCTGTACACTGTTTAATCTCTGAAACATCCGATATGAGTGAAAAATACTACAAACTCCAAATGAAAATGTAAAGGCTTTTTTTAGGCCTAAAAAGAGTAAAAATAAAATTTAGATATTTTCATACGGGATTGTACAATAGAAAAGACTAGTCAAGTTTAACATTCAAGACCTGGTACAAGCACGATTCCAAAAAAGTTGGGATGTAATTAAAATGCAATTAAAATGTCCTTTTCAACCTATATTCAACAGAATGAACGACACAGACAAGATAATTCATGTTCAAACCGATAAACTTTATTTTTTTTCAAATATTCACTCATTTCGAATTTGATTTGAGCTGGGACGGGGTCATGTTTACCCCTGTGTTCCATCACCTTTCTTTTTAACAACATGTTCCATTAGAGCTGGGACGGGGTCATGTTTACCCCTGTGTTCCATCACCTTTCTTTTTAACAGCACTCAATAAGCGTTTAGGAACTGAGGACACTAACTGCTGTGAAGGTTGAAGCTTTGTCGGTGAATTCTGTCCCATTCTTGTTTGATGTACAACTTCAGTGTTTCAACAGTCCAGGGTCTCCGTTGTCATATTTTGTGCTTTGTGATGCATCACATTTTCAATGGGAGACAGGCGTGAACTGCAGAGGGGTCAGTCTAGTGCCCCCACTCTTTTACTACGAAGCCACACTGTTGTGGTACATGCAGAATGTGTCTTGACATTGTCTCGCTGAAATACTCAGGGACGTCCCTGGAAAAGAGGCACTAACACACCCCCAAACCATCACAGATGCTGCTTTTTAACTTTGCACTGATAACAATCTGGACGGTCCTTTTCCTCTTTACCCCAGAAGGCATGGCATCCATGATTTTCACAAACTATAGTAAGGGATCGAAGGTCACGGAGGGATCGAAGGTCACGGAGGTTCATTGTTGGTTTTCTAACTTGCAGAAATGTCTCCAGATTCTCTGAATCTTTTGATGATATTATGAATGTAGATGATAAAATCCATAAATTCCCTTTAATTGTACGTTGATAAATGTTTTTAAACCATTGGACTATTTGTTAACCTGTTCACCTGTGGAATGTTCCAGTGTTTTTTTTATCATTCCTCAACATTTCGTGCAACACTTTGCAGGCATCAAATTAAAAATGAGTGAATATTTGCAAAAAATATAATTATAACTTTGACCTCAACTGTACTTGATTCTCGTCAATAAACTTGTTAATGAAAACCTGAGTCAAGTGCTTATGGTAAGTTTTGGGAAGGTTTGTTTCAGGTTGTTAAAATTTATTTACACTGCAGGTACTCTTTGATCTCTACAGAGTTGCATCTTTATCTCAAAATCTGTGAATTTATCAAGACTTTCAGTATTTTAGTGTCAGATTCGGTGACATTATCCTCTTTCGTTTAACACATTTATGCATTTATTCGTTCTGTCACTGAGCCTTTAATAAACCGTGCAGCAGAATAGCAGTAAATTCCGTCAACCGTTTTATTTGCTGCTGCTAATAAACATATGGCTGTTAACAAAACACTGCCATTTATTTTATCACAGAGAACATTTCTGCTTCCAGGTCTTAAATCTAATTTCACTCACTAATAAGGATCAGGACCAGTGTGTGGTTTCTTACAGTCTTATGTCACCCATTAACGAGCAGCGCGGCCGTTATATTTCATGCATATTAGTCAAGTTTTAGCATTAGTTCCTCACTCGTTAGCGAGCACCGCAGCCATAATATTTTAGACATTTAAGTCATTCCTGCTTCCTGACAGTTTGAGTGTGGTTTCATTTGCTAAAGGCTTTTAGAATTAGAACAAAGTGGGACCAGAACCAGCAGCTAATCTGACCCATGTGGATGGGGATTAAGTCAAAACTATTATTAAAACAAACACATTAAAGTTGATTTAACGCACAGAAGGAACAGGGAGGGAACCAGAGCTGATATCACAACTTTATGTGTTTCTTTATAAAGTCAACAACCTTCTATTTTCAGGCTCTTGTTTCATCCGAGACCCTTCATTTATGTCTTTAGTCCCATGAAATAAACTAGAAAGCGCTCGGCGAGCGCAGACCTCCGCCAAGGCATCTCATGTCCCCTTATGACATTAGCATGACTTGTGCCCACAGGGAGTGTTTGTGGTGCTTTCGGCATGATTTTGTGGGTGCTACTGCCCAGCGCTTCACCGTGTACGGAGAACAGCCTTGAATTTAACGACATCCCAACACACGATGCACTTGTAAGTTCACTGTTTACAATGATACGTCGTCACAGAGTAATCACATAAATGAATCAGAGCTGCGTCCATGGCTGCATCACAGCGACACGTAAAAATGTCCTTTTCACACAGTAATGTTTCAGACTGTGTTGGATGTTCACTTCTTTTATAAAATCATGGAAATCCTTCAGTCCTAGATCATAAACTGAGTTGTCTGTCAGTTTCATTCCATCATGGTGCAGAGAAGTTTAGTGTTTTCTTCTTATGTCCCACCCCCTCTAGATTTTGGCTGGTTGGCAAAAAAAATACGCTGTGCGCTGAGATGGTGATTTGGATCACCACCAAAATTGAATCATATGTTTATTGTCTCATTTCACACTTTTCCTAAAAATGTCATCAAAGTCCATTCATTTCTTTTTTAGTAATCTTGCTAACTAACTAATTAGCTGACAGACAAAAACATAATCTTTGCCACTCCTTGGTTGGGGTAAATATCAGACATTGATTGGTAAAGATTTTTGTTTTAAACAGGTTAATCGGGTTATATTGCACAAATATTATGAACATGCGGGGAATAAAAGTGGTATTTAAAGTGTACATAACATGCTTTTATGTTCTTTAAAATATCTACAATGTTCCAGGAGTGAATTATCATTTTAAACCAGCTAGAAAGTCCAAAAAAACAAAGTCTACCTACAGTATGTCCTAGACATCATTTGGAAAAGCAACTTGTGTTTCACAAGTCTTGTAAACTCTCAGTTTGTTGGTTGGTTAGTTAGTTGGATGGATGGATGGTTGGTTGGTTGATTGGAAGATGGATGATTGGTTGGTTGGTTGGTTGGTTGGTTGGATGGATGGTTGGTTGGATGGATGGATGGATGGACAGACAGACGGATGGATGGATGTGGCATGGATGGACAGATGGATGAGTCATATGATAAAAGGCAGTAGTGGAATGGACTGAGGACACGTCCCTGTGGTGCTCCAGTGCTTATGGTTTGACCAGCTGAAGTGTGACCTCCCATCCTGACTGTCAGGGGCCTGGTCCTAACAAAATCAAGCACCCATGCACACCGTGAACTGCCCGATCCCAAGTTGCTTAGTTTTTGCACCAGCTTGTGTGGCAAATGGGTCGTCACTTGTAACTTTTAATCAAAGACTTGTCCAACAGTACTTTATTTTTTAAAAGGGCAGTGTCAGATCACAGATTTATGATCTATTTGTTCAGTTTTCTTCGACCTAATGAATGATGTAGTATTTTGGAAAGAACAGTCTTGAAGATGTTCATTAGTTGCTGCTCTCTTTGAAAGCATGATGGGTAAGTGGCAGTCTAGTGAGTCAACAGATCACTAGATCATACTGGGAATCATTAAGAAGTCCCAAAAGGAGGCCATGGTTCATGTGTGCAGATCTGATGGACATTGTGGAGTTGAACTCATGTCACTGCACGGTGGGTGTTTTTACTCTTTGATGACTTAGTGCTGGGAATAACCAGAGGCCAGTTTGTATTTGAATTTGCATGCAATAGGTCACTGTGATGTATTTTGACATGAAATACAAACAGTGGAGGGTTATTGTTTTAGTTCCCACCCAGTCATGATGTAATGATGGTGACCTGTCCTTTGAGTGGGCAGGAGGTAATTCACATGTAGACAACGCCTGAGTAGAAAATCTACCCGTACACCATGTAATAAATTAAATGTGGTAATTACTGACACAAATGGAATGGGTTCATTGGTGAAGTAAAACCACCAGAGCTGAGACAGATGTGTGAATAATGAAGATATTAAACTGACTTACAGTAGCTGCCATTGAAACATTTGGTTTCAGGTTGCATCCTGTGAAAATTCATCTTGATGTATGAATTAAAATAAAAGCTGTGATAAAAATGCTCAGTGGTGCCAGTCCAGAATAATCTGTTACCCTGGCTGCGAAAGAGACCCAAGTGCAGAACACAGAGGCAACACGATAACTGGAGTTCTGGAGTTTTACTGAAGACAAGGTGAGGGAATAAATGGTGGAAAGTGAACCAAGGGCTGGATGGAGACAGGCAGACAGACGAGGGGAGGGGAGGGGGGCAGGCGGGCAGCAGGGGTACCAGATCGGACCAGAGCGGATGGGAAACGGGCCGAGGGAAAGACGGGCAGGGATATCCACAAGGAGGGAGATGGGGACGGGAGCCAGGGGCTGAGGAGCTGAGGAGGATGGACGGGACAAGGCCAGGTGAGGATGAATCTTCGAAAGATAACGCAACTTATAAAAACGCTGGAACGTGACTAACTGGGTTAATACAACGATCTGGCAAGGAAGTGGTGAAGTGGTGGAGAAGCCAAGTATTTGTAGCTGTAGGTGATTGTTGATGATGAGCTGCTGGTCTGACTCCTGCATATCTGTCTCCACTCCTGCAAACACACACAGAGAGAAGGGAGGGGGAGGCGAGAAGCAGCCTATCTGCTCCAAGCTATAACATAATCCTTAGTAGAAGATGGATTTATAAATTATGTCATTAAACGTGAGAAAAAATACATTACTCCTGACCTGTAACCCAGTAGCCTTCTAACTTTGAGCCAATCATTACCTCTATCTGTGTTATATTCACACCAAGTTTGGGGAACGTCTGTGCAGGCTTTCTGAAGTTATCCTGTGTACAAACACTCAAACAAACAGGGACCGCTTCATCAGCACCCAGGGTAATGAATAACTGTGTCCAATAAGGAGACTGCAAACTTATTTAAATTAACACATGAAACAGGTAGAAATTACATATGAGATGGAATCAGAGACAAAGGTTTGGTGATCAATTCTTCAGAGATATTCTGTTCTCCAGGTATCTGAACAGGACATGGTAAACCCAGCTGTAAAGTTTAACCCCAGCCTGCTTCTTCTGCACCAAAACACTGTAAAAATGTCCAGTCCCTGACCAACGCAATGTGTTCTTTATTGTGTAATTCTGTTTTTCGAGGCACTTTTGGCTATATTTTCACTCCCAAGGCCAGAATTCCCTTCACCTCTCCTTATTACATTTGTGATTTTTTTTCCCTACATGGAAGCTGCTTGAATGTGGCTCTAAAAGTAGCTCAGTTAACCGCACGGGCCTGTATAGTTTGTACTAAATTTGTAGCGGGGTGTGGCTCCTGAAGGGCCACATGGGGTATTTTCGTCCATGAGGATGGACAGCTGTGGTCATGTTGTGGTCCGGCTCTCAGATCAAACCAGACGGATCCTCAACGCAGGAAGGAGATGAGAAAAGAAAACATAAAGGGGGGGGGGGGAATCAAGTAAACAAGGAAAA
>JAQQAE010005569.1:0-17493 GCA_029823295.1 Pseudamia nigra | reverse complement strand
GCCAAAACTGGTTATAGCAAAAAAAAAAATGTAACAGTACCACTACAATGAGTATGTTCTGTTGGTAATAATAATCATTTGTACACAATAACCAAAGATTATAGACATGTAGTTACAAAGTGCAATATAGGCATGAGAAATTTAAGTGTAAACAACACAAAAACAGAGATTACACATATAAAAATACTGACTTAATGTTTCAGCCTCTTCGACCACATACCTGCTCCATTGCAACATGTTTCCCATGATAATCCAAGCGGATAGGAACCTCAGAGGTAAATCGAAACTCCCTGTTGAGAAAAACAATGTTAAGTAAACCCAAACTATCATTATTATGTTTTCAATATAACTTAGTTATTTCAAACAAACCTAAAGAAGATGGGCTGATCTGTGAAGGCAGGAGCAGAGGTGTCATTTTCATTCCCATCCTCCCTGCCAGATGGGGAGAAACCGTTGTGGCTCACACGTCTCTGAGCAGGCACTGAGATGATTGGGGCTGGGTCCTGGCTGGTGCTGCTGTGCTTTGAGAAGCTGCAGGTGATCTCTGGGGCAGCCACTTTTTTGGTGGAAACACAGACAGCTACAGAAGAAAATATTACAAACATTATTTTAAAATGTTTACTTCAAATATTGTGGGATTTTATTGAGAATTATTATCAAATTTACCTTCTTGAGCAGGTGGTGAGAAAAACTCAACTTCAGTAGCAAGACTTGTAAAGAAGTCCTTCAGGAAGAATAATGCATCCTTCAACACAAAACAGGGTTGTCAATTCATAAATTCTGTAGTTGAAATTGTCAGATGCTTACATGCTGGCCAAATTTTTGATAAAGTAATAAAATTTGGCTTTTACCTGATCGATGTTGAGGCGAAGAGGCATCAGAGAAACGCGCAAACAGCACTCCTGTGGAGCCTGGCCTGACTCTGGACACATGTGCAGAGCTTTAACTGTCAACTGAGAATAAGATCATATATGAAGTTAAATAAGACCCAAACTTGGCAGGATTAATCTTACTGTCTTGTATTTGCTTCCTCACCATGTTAGAATGGGCTTTTCTGGGCATTTCTTTGCTCGAGTACAAGTACAAAAACTTGTTCATCTGAGAGGTAGCCAGTCTGTCTCGAATCTCCAAGTCCTGAACCACAAACATCTGCCGGGACACTGGCTGGTCCAGCACTGGCCCAGATAGCCCCTGGGACTGTGGGTATACCTCATGTTGAAATCTCACCTGCAACAGGGTAAAAAGCTTGTAAAACTTAGCCTTTATATGGCAGTACGTTATGGATATATTGTAACAGAAAATCATTACCTTGCTGAGTTGGATCTCCATGAGGATGTCAGGATTCCTTCCCTTTCCACCTCCTGCCCTTGCTGAACCCCTGGCATGTCTCACAGGAGTTTGAGAAGGGGAACTATGGGGTGTAGATCTGCAGTGCAGAAAAAAAAGAATATAAAGAACTTTCAACAGGACAGAAGGAATACGAATCACATTTGTAATGGAAATGTTGATGGTTTTAATTTCATTTTCACTGAAAATTCAGAAAGTGACTGGATAATGTGATATACAGTACTATGATTTGATCAAATATGTGGCAACACAGTGGTTCTTTTTTGGAAGCACGCGACACTTAGTACTTCTGTCAATAAACTGGCATATGTTTTTGATAATATCTGTCATGCTACTTTGCGTCAAATTAAGTTGGCAAAATTATTTTGACAATCTTTCAATATTACGTTGTTATCCATGTGCACAGTTAAAGCCTGTAGTTGACATCTCACCCCCGGCTTCTTGCAGGTGAGGCTGTGAAAGTTGCGCTTCCGAAGTCCTTCCCACCATAAAGGTGCCACATAACAGAGATCTCTTTTATGAGGTAGCGCACTTCTGGGATAGGAAAGTTCAAGGCTCCGCGGCTGGAATCACTCCCTTCTAGCGGATGACTGAAGTGATCGTCTTTGATTTCAACAGGGTCTGATGTGAGCAGCTTCACCACTGGTTCCTGATCACGATCCTGAAACAAATATTGCTCCCAGTTAGGAGTCACAGGTGCTGAAAAACCTTTAGTTTTAGTGTGACCAAAGGTGTGTGTCTGACCTCCACTCTAGAACCTGGTGTCTCCAGGATACAAAAATCATCTGTCTCTTGGGCTAAGTTGGGCACAGGAGTAATTAGAGGAGAGTGAAGCATAGGGTATGTGGGACTAGAATCTTGGTTTCCACTCTCATCTGGGAATAAGAATAAATCTGAGCGGGGCGGGTCGTGGTCGTGACTCTGCTCCTCGTGTGCTCCTGCAGAGGTATTACACAACATAAAATAAATTAAGCAAAGTTGCATCACTCATGGAGCTCAAGAAACCACCTTAACAAATTAAATATTCACCGTTCTGTTGTAGCCCCTGCACATGTTGGCCATCAGTCTCCTCCATAGCTTCACTCATCAGATCTTGCAACATCTGTTGCTCATTTTCAGGAAGCAATGGTGCCTGAGGTGTTGGCCTGATAGGACACTCCACCTGCTCAAAGAATATCAAAATAAGTAAATAGATGCAAACTTGTTCTCAAACATCACATTTCAGTAAGTGTGAAATCAGATCATGGTGTCATGGGGGACCTTCGTTCTTTGAGTGGTGCTGCTGTGCCTGGCCTCTTCTGTGGGAGGCACTAGGTCTCCATAGCTAGCTACATACTGAATAAGATTCATGAGGGCAGCACAGGAGTCTGAACACGTTCTGATGTGGATGACGTCACTTGAACAGCGCAGCTCAAATCTGGGCTCTGACTATCTCACAAGAGAAAAAGGAAGCATTACATAAAACTTTGTTTTTTCAAGAAAAAAAGATTAAATGAAACAAGTATGTATACAGAGAAAAATCACCAATTTTCCATCCACTCCAGGTTTGACAGCTGTAATCCTAAGCTCCAGTGTTCCCATGTCAACAACTTGGACATAGTCTGTGACAAAAACAAGACACATTAGCAATGGTCAGAGTTCATGGATTTAATATTTCACGCACTTTATTGAAAGCTGTCAATAAAATCAACGTACCACGTGCTAGATTGACAGAAACTGCATTATTCTTGTCTGAGAGGAAAAGAGCAGTTTCATCCAAAATGATCCTACAAACAACAACAAAGTTCACAAATAAGTACATTTACATTTGTATTAAAATCCTTAACATTTTTGTAGCAATGATAGAATTAGTGATTTTTTTATACCTGAGTGTTGAGGAGGAGTGGTCTAAAGAGACATTACTGGAGATGCTAAAGGTCTCTACAACCACTAATGACCTTAATGGCAAGTACAGCGGTCTGTCAAGAGGAAAAACAAATAGCACATTTTAATACACAGACAGCATACATGACAACTAATTTGCAAATTACTTGTAAGTCTTGAAGGCTATCTGACCTGTAGTCTAGAGAACAGCTCCATAAGTGTAGATGAAGGGTACTGACAGATGTAGGAGGTGCATATCCCAGCACAGGCTCATCAGAAACATTCAGAAAGTCTACAATCTTTTAAAAAAGATGAAAAATATCTAAAACCATTGCAATATGTTTCCCTTGAGACCTGCAGTAAAAGCAGCGGTTTGTAATGTGTAATTAGATGGCAGACTAACTTGTGTTATCCTACCTGATCATACCAGCCAAGACTGGGAGGAACCACTCTGTGTTGGAGTGTCGCGCCTCTCACTCCAACTGCTACCAGAAATTCCTGCATGAAAAAGGAATATATCATCACTCTGAGCAGCCAAACAACTGAAATAGATGAGTTTGAAATGACACACTACATGTACCAGTCCTGCCAAAAAGCAATAAATCACTGTCTGAATGTGGTCTTAAGATAAATTTGGCACTGAATCAGATGCTATTATAGAAGTGCAATTTGAGGAATAACAATAATCAAAATGCAATCACCTATTCCGCATTAGGCATTATACTATGTCATAGCTGAGGTAATCTACAGATGTCAAATAAAAATAGATTATTTACTATGCACTTATGGTAAGAAAAAGACAGATGGATAAAGTCTCAACCAGCTATATAGGTTTATTATTACTGTAGAATACAGCATTTAATCCACACTCAGCACTTAAACTAAATTCATTCGCATTATGAATCTCATTTATTGAACACAGTTTTATGTAGAAAGTAAAGAACAAGATGAGGCTATTTTCATGGTAATTGTGCTCTTTGCATGAAGTGATGCACTTCACCTTGACATTGCGTTCTGCATTCTGTGATGATACTTTGACAGCCACAGAGACCATGCTGCGGGCCTCCAGACCTATACCCTCTGAGGGTGTGGACGATCTCTCAGGAGATGTCTCTGATTGGTAAATAGTTGGCTCTAGCCAATGGGGATGTGTCCTACACGGCAACTTGGTGTCTGACGCAGAGGCACCTCCATCTACAAGACCTGAACAGATAGCAGTACATGACTAATGTACGTAATGTAGACGCAAGATACTCTTATTATGATGTACCAAAACGCAGTACCAGTACAATAAAACTGTGATTGGTTTACCTTGGTGATACATGCAAACATTGCTGGTGTGGAAGCAGATGTAGTGCTGGTCTTTACATCCTTCATACTGTGTTACACTAAATAAAACAGCATTTTTCACTTCTAACCAGAATTCGCCATGCTTGTTTTTTAGCACAGTTTTATCTTCCTTCTGGGGAAAAAAAAACAAAACCTTTGCAAATATCCATAGAACAAGATATTAAGAATGTGTAAATAAATTTGGAAGATAAGTAAAATGAGGTTACCTTAGCATTGGTTTGGAGAGCCACAAGGCCATGATTAACACTGAGGATGACGGAGAACAGGCTCTGGGACGTCTTGCTCAGAGCCTTAGTTTTTTTCTTTTTGCGAGTCCTCGGGCCCAGGTCAGACGCCGGTGAATAGTAGTGCATGTTCTCTTCCTCAGAGCCACTTGTCTCATCTGCATGAACAGCACAAAACAAGTACAAAGTATAAAACTATCACACAGTGATAGCTGTTAAACACTTCTACTAAAAAATATTAGCTTATTTAATTTAAGTGAAACTGTGTTTTGGTCTCACCCTCAAACCCAGTGGCGTGGAACTGGCTGAAACTGTCCTTAGAGTAAGTGTTGATCAGCTGACTGGCAACAGAGAGTCCGACTCCGTAAGGCATACAATCCACGGTCTCTACAGGGGATGGAGCGGTGGGCTCCCACAGCAGCAGGTCATTGTTAATTCTACAATATTGAAAATATGCATTTTATAAATAAACAAGCAGATGTTTATACAGCATCATGCTTTGAGGATTTTCTGTGATAACGCTGAATTATTATTGAGCAGATTTTCTTATGTTCATAAAATTGCCATCTAGAAGTGTTGTATAAAAGTGTCTTTTACAATACAGGTTAAAGGTTCCGTGCATAATATTTAGGGACATTTAACAACTGAATACCCCCACCACCCTGACATATGGTGGCAACTAAAAATGTACAAAATCCCTCGATAAAGTTAATGCTAGTTTTGTCTGGGTTATTTCAGTTAAGGACATATTTACTCTGGTCCACAGTCAATACAACATAGAGTTAAGGTGCATTAATAGCAGACACCAACTGCCATAAACAGAAAAAAGTAGTAGAAGTCGATTCTCATTAACTGTACTAACATGGCAACATATTATAAGATAACCAATGCAAAATGAGTCTTGTTATATGGTGATGATACATTGACAAAAAATATTTGATTATATATATCATTTCTGCAATTACTGTAGGTCAATTATACATATGTAAATCCAACACTCTGGAATACTATATCATATCACATTACATTATCTGTATTTTTATTGCCATACTTCTATTCTATCATACATATACTGTACCTGTTGTGGAGTTTTTCATAAAATGTCTTGCTGGGGAGAGCTAACTGCACATTGGGGAAACATAACTCAAGGATGAAACGAGAGTTGTTCATGGTTTTTTCCTGGAACTCTGTCATCTCAGCAACATCACCTGGAATAATCATCTGGAATTAAAAAACAAAGATTTTTCTAACATGGACTCATAACTACCTGTTCCTGTCAAATGGTAAGACATGCAAAGCAGTGCTCATGTTACTGTTTGCATAATGGTGCATCTGAAATTGTGTTAAACACATTAAACTGGGGCTACTCCTGCTCCTGAATGCAAATGTATTGGTCTGCACATGGTATGTAATGCCAGCTCAAGTCCAGCTGCTTTGGATAGTTCTAACCAAAATCCAAACTGTGATGTCTAGCAGTACAATATATTAACCCTTTGCTGCCTCCTATGGCCAGGCCTCACCTCTTCATTCTCATACATAACCCTGCGTGAAGAAAACGGAGATGGCTCTGGTTTCCCAAAGTCACACACATCCTTCAGTGAATGAGCTGCCCCTTCCTCCTCTTCCTCCTCAAGGGAATGATCCTCAGCACCCTCATCATCTTCAGCTGTCGCTCTCTCAAGAATCGAGTGCACTGCAGTTGGGTTCATCTTCAGGACAACCCTGTTAGGACAAAATTAACAACACTGAGAGATGTTGCTGAATTGACAGATCAGTTTGAGATGGTGACATAATCATACCTCGGCCAATCAAATTTCACACTTTCAGATGTTGCCATGTCTCCGTCCATGGTGTGCGACACCTTGAGGAATCGGGCAGCTGGTTGATCCTGCTCCTCCTGGAACTTCCCTGTTGAAGTGAAAAAAAAAAAACATGAATGGCAGCACATTAATTTAACAAAATTCTCTTTGTACATTATTCTTTGAACAACATACCGATAAGCTCCCGGAATGTGAGCTCCATCTTGGTTTGGTCAGAGCTTCCACCCACGAACTCTGTTTTCATTTCAAGGTCCTCCAGTTCTAGGTAAAGCACTTCCTTCTGCAGAGACTTCTTGAACCAGGGTCCCCTCTCCTGATCTGAACGCAAGTCAGGGATGGGAAAGCGGACGGCAAGGCCTAGGACTGGGGCGCTGACAGTCAGCGATACATGACAGTTTGCAGGGGTGTGGGTATCATCAAGGAAAACCTCTGTGAAGGCCTTGTGCTGTGAAAAGACAAAGATCCCCATTTATTTGTGTGTGTGTATATATATATAAATAAAATAGTGTCTTAAATGATCTACATCAAAGCTACATATTTCTACATATGCATCAGTCATGCGTGTCCAAAAATTATTTCAACACTAAAAATGTCAAGGTAATCAGTAAATAAATATTTGAAGCTACAGTGAAGTGATTGGATTATGTGTTAACTACTGGATCATCACAGTGGCTGTCTTGTCTATTTGTTTTCATTTTATTTTGTGATGATACATGTATGATGTAGTTATGTTCATTTTCACATTCCATGGATCCTAGAAAGAATAGCTGCTGCAACATTGTAGCTGAATGGGATATATTGAACTGATATCACAATATATTACACATCCATTTTTGAAATTCATGTATTAACTCCTGGGATGCCCTTACCAAGCTAACATGTTTATTATATGATGTGTACATGTGGGAGGCCATCATTTCTGTGGTGGCCAGTTTCTGGGGTTGCAGCAGAGAATTGAGACGGTCTACGATGCTGATGTCCAATTCAGAGTGCACAGGGCCCAGTTCCATGTGGACCTCTGCTTTCCTGGGAATGGTGCTAAGACGCACTTGGCCACCCTGCACAAACAATCAAAGGGTTGTCTGAGTGAAAAGTAGACTCTGATGATGTTTCAAATTTGAGAGCATCTGCTGAGTTTTTCATATCAGACTAATGAATGCTTTTACCTGAGGGCCTCTACGCTCTGCCAGTTTGTAAAGCAGGTGAAGACAGGTGGGAGGTGGTACATCAGCACTGGCAATGGTGTCAAATGTCAGGAGCTGAAGTGTGACAAACTAGTGAGAACCACACTGGAAGTCGTGCAAGCTACTTTCAGTCATTCAGTATGTAAATGCAGTGTTTAACCAAATCCAAGTGCAGCACTAAATGTGTTTAGCTGCTAACCTCAGTGTACTGAATGCCTCTCTGGGAGCCAGTAATGCCAGCCTCAGAGGGGAACAGACACTCCAAAAGCTCCATCTTATTGAGGGAAACATCGGTGCTATACGTGCGCAGACTGGATCCCTGACAGTGCTCATAGCTTATCTTTAGCCCCTCGCCCACAAACCTGTAGAGAAAAGGCCCAAGTCAGACAGATATTCATATATTTAATGCCTCTCTTGAACTTTAATGTAGCACCGACAATGACCACCTTGAGTTAGCAAAATAATATTAAAATGCACCTTAGGTGGTCATGGGGACAAGCCTGATTAAATACTGTTCGGGATTGAAGAAAAGCAGGTGGAGCGAGCTGGCCTAAGCCCACCATGCTGAAGAAGTGTGCAGCCATAGGACCAAGTGGACTAGGAGCAGCATCAGGTGGTGGTAGTGGGTCAATGTGGAGAACGGAGACAGCCACACCATTCAGTGTGATCTTTAATACCAGCTCAGGCCGGGACTCATCACCATGAGTTTTGGATGGGTGGGCTAAAATAAATATGCAGACAGACACTTAATTCAAACATCAACAACAATACAGTACATGTGTGGGGTAGCATGGAAAAGGATTGTGGAATAACACAAAAACAAATACCTATTCAGCAAATTTGTCTCATCAGTAATACTTTTAGCTCAGATGAGGATTCACTTAGATTAGGTGGTTACATAGACATCTTCTTGTTGACCAGTCGAATTTACACTGATAATATGCAAACACACTGATTTTTTTTTTTTATTACTTACATGTCTGTCTCAGTAATTTTTGAGGGAGTTGAGAATCCCGGGACTGAACTGGAGGTTCACTAGTCTGCTTCTCTCTTTGTCGTGGAACATCCATGTACTCATCCCACAAAGTCTTGAAAAGCAAACAGAGATATATGATTCATAATCAACAGATGAGGAATTTAAAAAGCCATCTGTAAAAAAAATCTTCTGTCTGTATACAAATGAAGTAAAATTCTTCTACAATATTACATCCAGCATATATTTTATTGCATGGATAAAAGAAAGAAAGGAAAAAGAAGACTTACTGTTGTATTTCCAGATGGAGATTCCCCTGGAGAGGCTGAGTAATTGCTATTGAGTGACAAGTCCAAGTCTACAGTGGGTGGTTCACCCAGAGGTGGGAGAGATGACAAGCTGTGAGACATGTCCATGTCAGCCATGGAGAAGAACACATCATCTACACCACACACAAATTTGTGGAAGGAAAACAAGACAAAAAGTTCAATAAATAAACAGATACAACCATGACATCCATGAGCAAGAAAGAAAGCTGATACAAGAGTGATGCTGAACCTCTACTAGAAACAGTTCTGGTGGTCTGACTCTCAAAGAGGTCAGTGTCTGTTCCTGGCATGTTGGTATCCTTCTTCAGACAGCGGTTCAGTTCCATGTGGAGTCGATACTCATCCTCTTGCTGTATCGGTCGACTCTTCCTATCTTTAGTCCATTCCTGTGCAACTTCAAACAAAGCAGAAGAAACTGGTGTCGGCCACACAGACTCTCAGTCTCATAAAACAATTATATATAATCCTACTCTGTTGTTTTTGAATTGTTGTTTTATAATACTGTTTATAATTCCCAATTATTTCATACTGTATTATAAACACGGCTGCAAAGGGAATAAAAAAAAAAGAATTTATCAGTTCCCTGCTTAATTCAAATAATATACATCACTTGTTAAGCAACCCCCTTGCTTACCTCCACCAGACAAAGCTCCAAACATGTCCAGAAGAAGATGAACTTGCTGTGGTGACAGCAGAATTATAAGTGTGTCAATATTTCCAACTACATCCAGCTGTAAAGAAACAAAAGAACAAAATAAGCTGCAGTTTATAATACCGAACACATCTTCAGTGAAGACTGAAACTTCAAAAAAACACCACCAGTAGCCGATTATGTACCTTTGCCCCAGGCATCGCTAGATTGTTTTTTAGAATGAGGGACAACTCAAGTTTACCCCCGAGGCTCCCAACTTGTACTGGTTCAAATGGTGTTGTAGAAGATATAGGCTCTGTGAACTGAGGATGAGGCTCGCATATAATTTTGGGATTCCAGCTTGGAGAAAGCTTTGGCTCGGTCTCCTGTCGAAAATGATAAGAAAATTTTTAAAGGCTTGCCAGTCATGCATATCTTAAATTCTAATTTCTGCATGTATACCAACCGTTGCAGTAGGTGAAGATTTACAACCAGCTCGAGACAAATCTGAAAATTCATCCCAAAATATGGTGATGCCTTCCATCTGTAAGTTTTTATGTGCAAATGTAGTTGGCTGATGTACATTTACTCTTGAACTCTCTTCATCTGTTTCATCGCAGTAAACTATCCTGTAACAAACCAAAACAAAATAGTTAACATGCAAATATACGGTATAGATTTTACATACCATGTGCTGAAAACATTTTCCACACTGTGAAATTTGCCTCTATGAATCACCTGTTTTACATACTTACTTATTGATTCTAATCTCCAATGCGATTCCTGTTTTAGAGTTTTCTGGAATGTGTTCCACTCGAAGAACAGTATCCAAAAATGTCACCTTGACTCTTCTCAGAACTGCAACAGAGGACATCAATAGAAAGTCGACACATAGCATTTCATACATTGTTTCAATGCAGTAATAGGAAATGTTCAATATTTACCTGTCTCTATTGTTTCTGCAAACTTTTCCAGTCCCTCAAAAGGCTGGAAAGTTTCACCCATATCATCTGTGAGTTTCTGACTCAAACATTCTTTGGCAAGTTGCATACTGCTTGTCATAAAACTGGACCAGTACATGGGCTCAGTACCAGAAGCTGGAAAAAAAAAACAGGCCAGGATTACAGTATTTTTCAGTATAATTAACTTATATGCTGTATCATATGTGCCAAGATTTGTTTTTATTATGATTCATTTTCTATCTAGCCAGAAGCAAACAATGAATGGAAATTTGTCCATACCTACTCTTGGTCTTGGTCTGAATACCATTTCCAATCCCTTGATCTCAAGGGCACAGTTTTCCTGTAGCAGGGCTGCCCAAGGGACAGTTAGAGAAATAGTCTGGATGAAGCCTGCGATTACCTCAAAGGGGGCATCTGCTGTTTCTAGAAGCTCATTCAGTGACTGAGGAAGAAGACATGCAGAATATATTTAAGCTGTTCCAAATGCACTAATCTGTTGCACTTTATGAAGCCATATACCAACTTACCCATTTATCCAGTGGGACTTGTGCAAGTGACCCAGTGCCTTGATAGAGGTCTAAGCTGAGCTGGTCTAAACTCAGCTTCTCCTGCAGGAAGTTTCCTAAGTATCGATGCAGGAGGTACCTGCAGGCCCGCTTCTTGATGGACTCCGAAAATGGCCAAGGCATCTTAACTTAAAGGATGCACACTACACAGGACACTAAACAGATGAAGTTCTGCACCTTGGATCCTATACTTACTAGACAAACTAAATTATTCACAGGTGTGTCATCCTGTCGACTTAAAAACATCCAAAAATACTGAGTTCAAACATCCCTCTGATCCCAGGAGTAGGGACACTTTAGAGGATGTGTTGATACTCAGGTATGCGTGTGTGAATTGGTCCGACTCCAGTTTGCTGCACCTAAAGAACAACACGCATGGTCACTTCTTTTCAACTTCACGTCACCTCTATAAATACCTGTTTAAAATGATGACAGTCTTAACGTGCGGTAATACTAGCGTTTATAACTGAGCCACAAGTAACGCTACAGCTTGCATGAAATTTACATTACACACATTTGTCCCTATTCTGAAACCGGAGTAAATCACTGAATTAGACGCTCTTGCACAATAAATGTTAGCATGATACACAAGTGCTGGTCATTAGCCACTTAGCTGCGGTCACTTAAACAGAGCTGTCATTCAGAGTAAACAGTCAGGAGCTGCGATGTCACTGCTGGCTAGACAAAGGCATGTCATTTAGCTAACTAGCCAGCTAGCAGACTTATGCTAGCGCTGTTAGCTAATCTTTAACCACGCTTGACGGCAAAAGTCGGGGAATATTAGCGTAGCAGCTAAAGCCCGGCTAAGGTTCCTGCAACATGCTCGCTAGTTAGCATGACGGCTAACCCAAAATGTCAGTATTTGTCCGGTTGTCCATCTCAATTTGTAAGACGTACTTTCACAAAAGACACCGTACATGTACTCGCCACTTCGATACGCCAGTACGCGTCAGTTAACGAAGACAGTCAAAGATATCGGTGCAGCTTTTAAGTTACCTTCTGACTGAGTTGTTTACAAATACTTTCATGACTCCGCACCAACTGAGCTACATGCTCCAGACACCGGGGAGGGATTAGTCTGTGACGTCATAACATGTCGGCCCTCGTAGTTACCAGATGAATACTTGTTTTGGCTTGGGTTTTTTTTTTTTCATTTTACATTGTTTATCCACCCAGAGAAGAGTAAAAATCGTAACAAGGCTCAGGGTGTATAATGTAACTGCAACGTGCGGTCTCCTCTGTGTCTGAGCCGCAGCAGTGACCCGCTATTGGACGCTGGTTCAGCTCCGTCTCGCCACGCACTGCGCTCAGTGTGGGCTGGAACTTTCCACACGCCGGAAGAACACAAGCAGCGAAGAGGTGAGAAAAAGCAACGCAGTTTGAATAAACACATTTATGATTTCTGGAGCGTAATCACATTAAGTAAGTTCTCAATATATATATAAAATATGCATGTGTGAAATACTTACAAATGTATACATTACACATGGCCTGGAAAACGGGCGGTTCTCACTGTAATAGGTTAGTTCATGCTAAATTTTACCCTGAAATGTGAGGCATTCAAGTCACCTACATCAGCCTGTTTAATACGAATGTAAACATGTGAATTATACCTATTTAAAGATAATTTGTAAGTGAAATTTTAACGACAGTAACCAAAGGAGACGAGGCTGCAGTGACCATCCTCACGATGTCGCTGTGATAAAGGCTTGTAATAACTACAATATCAACACATGGGATGTATTTCTAGTAGCTGTGTGATTATGGTAATCAGACATTAAACAGTTATGGTAATTTTCTTGTTACTGTGTGGAATATTTTGTTCATTTTTGCACCTTCTCTTGCTTATTTTGTTCTATTTGAGGATATTTTATTTGTTGACTTATGTATTTACTTCATTTTGTCTTTATTTTTCATTATTTATCTTATTTTTGGTGAGTTTTTTTTTATTATTTTGCTAATTTTAGTTCATTTTCTTTGTCATTTGGTTCATTATTTTTTATTTTGTTCATTTTTTGGACATACAGTTTATTTTGTTGAGTTATTTGTAATTTTGTATTAACATTCATGGTTATTTAGTTATTTTTCTTCTTTATTTTTGTTCACTTCATGGTGCATTTTTTAATTTTGTTAATTCATGTTATTTTCATAGAATACTGTTTAGCACATCCTGCTGCCTACGTGGAATATGTTTATTTTTGCATATTTTGTTGCTTCTTTATTATTTTTTGTTCAATTTGATGATTAGTTGCAACATTTCTGTTATTTTATGGAATATTTTGTTCATATTTGCACATCCTGTTGCTTATTTTGTTCATGTTGTGGATATTTTCTGGAGAATATGTCTAGTCATATTCTTGTAATATATGAAGTGACTATCATTTTACATATATCAAACTGTGATATTGTAGTTCATTCATTACACACATTACAAAGGCACAAATCATAAAAAGATCTACTAAAAATAGCCTCTTAACTGTGTTTTTCCCATGCCACACATCTGTCATTATAATTTCATCAAAATGAATTAGTCAACTGAGGCATTGCTGGACATTTTACAATCTTATGTAAACCAGGTATTTGTTGCTTATACAGACGTCAAACCAACAGAATGAATGTTGAGGAATAAGCCAATGGCAATGCAATGGTCATCAGCTGACACAAGAACAACAACTCACCTAGGAATGCACATTGCAATGCTTGTTCAGCACAAATGGGGCATGGCAAGATCGAACTTGTTGAGCAATTGCACTGCTTTCCAAACAGAATTTCAAAACAGTTGGTGTGTAAAAAAATAGAGCATGCTTCGGTGTTACTAGTTGTTAGTGTGAGATTACTGATGAATTCATCCCAGACGATACATGAAAATAAGGTATGTGAGCTTTTTTATTACCAGAACACCAGGCATATCAAAGTGTAAAACATCATTTTTTAAAATTGTCTTACACTAAGCAATGACCAAGTGGAACAAACACATAACGTTCATTTAGAGTTTGAGGTTTCAGTCTTGTCATGCAATCCTGACTGATACAAAGGTTAAAAATAATCCTCTTCAAACTTCTAAAGTAGAACTCTCATACTGTGTGTGTTTTGCACTTCACTTCCACTTTTTAGGTTTATACTGTCAGAG
Organism: Pseudamia nigra; assembly: GCA_029823295.1. Lineage (NCBI taxonomy): Eukaryota > Metazoa > Chordata > Actinopteri > Kurtiformes > Apogonidae > Pseudamia > Pseudamia nigra. The sequence goes on along the minus strand of JAQQAE010005569.1, from coordinate 3,114 downwards.
CTGCAGTTAAATCTTGTTCCTTAAATGTTATAGTACAGAAGGCAAATTTAAGCATATTTAGACCGGTTCTGTAAAGATAGCATGTAGGAGTAGTGGTGGCCTATGAACAGGGAAATGGAGCCAGTTGCCATGAGACACAGAAAAAAGCAGCTTGTTTTGACACTGTTAAGCGTTTGTGAAGGGTTTATTGCGACAGTCAGCAAGTTTTAAAAGCATACAGTTGAACGTGTCAGGCAGCAGTTGTTTATTTGTTTTAGGGGATGGAGGTTGACTGCCAACCTGAAGACTCCATCGTCTCTTCATTTGAAGAGGACAGTGTTGAGCTCGGAGGTGTCAAAGACATGAGATTAGAGGCGGAGGCGGTGGTCAACGATGTGCTTTTTGCAGTGGCAGAAATGCATGTGTCACAAAGCCTCAACAGTGCATCAGATGTGGCTTACATAAATGTGGAAACGAGAGAGGGAAATCGGTATTGTCTGGAGCTCACAGAGGCAGGACTGAGGGTAAGACACATACCGGTACACATTGAGACACAGTGGATTCTTGGTGGTGGTTCACCTTTCAGCCTACAAAGCATGCACAGTTTGAAATAAATCCTTTGTTTCTATGCAAACAGGTGGTGGGCTACGCCTTTGACCAAGTGGATGAAGATTTGAGCACCCAGTATCATGAGACTGTTTACTCACTTCTGGACACACTGAGTCCAGGCTACCGAGAAGCCTTTGGGAACGCTTTGCTGCAGCGGCTGGAGATGCTTAAGCAAAATGGACAATAAAAAGGACAATGAGGTCACATTCAGAAATGAGCCAATAAAAAAAGAAGTCTACTCAGATATTATATATCATTTGAAAACCACTTGCCTATTTACCACTACAGAAAGGAGTTCCCTCCTTTCACTATCATATTTCCCTTCAGCTTGTGTCAGTCAGTGACTTCATATCAGCTGCTGGGGACTGGCTCCATGGAATCAGTTGCAACATCGTGTTGTTAACTAGCTGGAAATATCTTACAGCTTCCACATTATACATGTGTAACTGTGCATACTGTTTATAGATTTTTTTCACTTTTGTACTCCTCAAAATGATGTGAGAAAGCGGAAGCAAGCTGCATACTGATCTGGTTTCACCCTCTGCGCTCTTGCACTAAAGCTGTGAGGACTAATAACTGCTTAAATATGCCAACTATTCTCTACGTGCACAGGTATCTCAGTTCGAGAGCCAAAGCTTTATTCTCTCTGCATAACTCAAATATAGATACTGCCTTAATGACTAACTGGTTGGAAAAGTACAAAGCCTTGTAATGTTTGAATTATTTTATACTTACAAAGGTATTTTGTTGGACTGTCATTTAACAGAAAACTAGGTCAGACAGTACTTACCTGAGTATGTCTAAGATAACTACACACCGTTACACCAACTGATGTCAATCACACTTACTACACTGTGTTTGCTATTCCTTTTCTCCTTTGCTGTGCAGTGTTGCATCCCAATCCTGCATTTTCAGTTTTTGCAGAAAACCTGACTCATTCTTGGTCTTGTTTTAAAGCTTTATTTCTCAGAATGCATGGGATTTGTTGTAACTGCAGGCTTTCATTTGATGTTATCATACTTGAGACTTTTCCTTTGTGTTTATTCCTTACTGTTGACCTTTGCTCAGACCAATAAACTCAAGTCATTCGCAAATTGCATCCTTCAGCTGTTTTTAACATGTAAAAAGTGTGACACAAGACACAACCATACATTAGTCTGAAGCGACTGGTTAGGATGCAGGTCATTAATGGTGACATTTGTCTTCATTTACCTTAACACATAAATTATTATATGTTTCTATTAAAAGCATCTGCAAGGGCTTGTCATATCAGTCCAGGATTCATCAGAGCAACAACTGGATGAGCCAAAGGTCATCACTGAGATGACCTGAAATTATATTCTGACACAATGTTACTGTAAACAGAATATGAAACTTTTTATGGGCAGTTTTTCAGAAAAAATAGAAATATTGACATTTGTTTCACAAGGCAGAGCTAATTTTAACTTCGCTTTCAATTAAAATTGGAAAGTAAAATCCTTGGCTTATGAGTATACAGTATTGTAGCTTGACTGACTGGTGCAACTCAGATCCTAAGTTACCAAAATTCAAAATGACATGCTTTTTGTGTTGTCCACCTTGCATGGATTTCTCAGAAATATTTTACAACATGGTTTACACTGCCAGTCAAAAGTGTGGACACACCTTGTCCTTACATGTTTTTTCTTACTTGAACATTTAACGTGGATACTGAAGATATCCATGCTGTGAAAGAACATGTTTGGAATTGTGCAGTAAACAAAGGGTGTTAAACAGTCAGGAGCTACTGTTGCTGCAGAGAATATGTTTAATGGAATTATCAGTCTTGGAAATTGCCAATTTATCGCACTTGAAATAGTATTTTATGGTTCTGGCGACTGCACTTGGAAACACTGAATTGTTTGTACTCTTTACTCAATCAAGTGTTTCCTGCTATGTTATTGATGTGTACAATAGTTGTAATGGCACTAATACATAGGTCTACGGATTCTGTACCACTTTTCCCCTCCACCAGACAAGTGATGGTCTAAAGCACATTAAGAAGACAAGAGAAATGGAACAGATGAACTCTCGGCATTCCAGATGGCTACTTTGTGAATAAACTGGGGTAATGGCATGTGTTGCGGGCCACAGGCTGGATTTGAGCCTGGGCTATGTGGGTGTACACAACCAGGTAAGCCAGTGAAGCACCCCATAATGTGGCTACTTTGGACAATCTTAAAATATAAAACATTCTGGGTTATCGCTTTTCTGTTTATTACATTATTGAATACATAGTTTTACTGTTTGGATGTCTTCAGTATTAATGAAAATAGTAAAGAAAAGCCAATAAAGAAATTGCATCAACATTTTTGAATGGCACTGTATATAAACCTCCAAACCCAATAAAAATGTATTTTCAGTGTATGATCTTTAAGCATTATAAATACATAATAAGTTGTGAATGCCTCTATGTGGTGTAGCAGCTGCTTCTAGAGCAGGGGTGGGCAACGAGGGCCGGAGTCCTGCTTGTTTTCCAACTGTCTCTTCCCTACCCATTGTCTCTGC
>JAQQAE010005568.1:0-17494 GCA_029823295.1 Pseudamia nigra | reverse complement strand
AAAAGTGTAAAAAAATTGCTTTTACCTTTTTAAACTGAGTGAGGTTTGGGAGGATGCTGTTTTGGATGACCCCTCTGAAGGCCCTTTGAGTCTTGCCTTCTGCCTTCCTACTGAATTATCTTTGGACTACAGTCCAAGGCTGCTACAATTTTGTTGTATACATTGTACAATGAAAATAAAGACTTCTGATTCTGGTTTTATTGTATACAACCGATTTTTGAGGAAAAAAATCGGTTGTATACTGATGAATTAAAGGTGCAGTCTGGCATGTTGGGAATCTAGCTTGTAGCTGATCATTTGCAGCGGTCTGATGTAAATTATTAGACACAGGACCTGCCTGCCACTATGATTTACAACCTCATACAGTAGGTGCATGAGCTCATCCCCAGCTCATTCTCTTTGATCCAAAGCAGCAGTAGCCTCTCCATGACACAAGCTAACGACTGTCAGCCGCTAGCCTCTGTTAGCTTGGGTAACGGCTGTTAGCTTCCGGGTCTGTCACGTCCGAGACCCGGAAGTGACTACAGGCTAACGCTATTAGCTGTTAGCCTGTGTTAGCTTGGCTAACAGCTGTTAGCTTCACCGAGACCCGAAAGTGACTATTCGTTATCCAATTAAAACCTCGTTGTCTGAGTGAAATTTTTTGCAGTTTTTTTCTTCAGTATCTGAATTTTTCATTGTCAGAAGAGTTCGTTGGCCGAGATACCACTTTATTGTAATTCATAAAGCGTGCCATCTTCTTTAGCGTTTGCCACCACAGATTAGTTGAATATAATGTTAATGTTACAGGGTCTTACATGATACATCCATTGCTTTATACACATGTTATATTTGGAGATGTATTGCATGTCTGAGAACCCATGCATGTATGTATGAAAGAAGAATTGCTGTTTCCCTGAGTGGCTGTGCATTGTTTTCCCTTTTCTTCCCCTGGGTTTTTTTTTTCTTCTTATCACAGACAGACAGGGCTCGTACAGTATTTCTTTGAAGAGGAATGGGATCTGTTTTAGCATGTAGTCAGTGGTGGCAGCGAGAACAGACAGCACCAACCTTTCTGCGTCTTCACTTCAAAAACTTCAGCTTCTTCCCCCGATGTAAAGTGTTTGAAGTAGGAACAGTTTTCCGCTGTAGAGACGGACAGGGAGACACAGCATGATGAGAGAGACGGAGACAGAGAGATCAAAATACAAATGGAGGAGGAGAGGGAAAGGTGCTGAGATGGCAGCATGGACAAGTTTGTCCTTTATTCCTGTACACACAGATATGGGAAAATGCAATAATTACAAATGCATATTGAACTTCAGAGTGATAGTACATTGTTATTAATCTGACACCATGTTTCATTGTTATTGTATTACTCTCTTTAAACCAATGATTATTTGTTTCCATATTTAATTTTGCTACGGTGATGGACAGGCTGACAGGTGAGGTTAGACAAGAATCTCCATGGACTATGATGTTTGCAAATGACATTCTGATCTGTAGTGAGAGCAGGGAGCAAGTGGAGGAAAATCTAGAGAGGTGGCAGTAAATTACATTTTGAGGGACAATGAACATCTAGGTGGAGATCTGCACTTTCTGAGCTGTCTAGTTTAAATGTGTGTTTGTTGTATGAAAATACTGGCACTCCTCAATTTATGGTTCATCCCATGTTAATCTACATTTAAAAAATAGACATTTATACCTATAATAGACACTGGGTCATATTTACCCTCAATGCACTCATTTTTACAGAGTTTATTTTGAAATACTGAATAACTGCTCATGTTTGCGTGTAAACTGAAAGATAAGCTAGTGTACAATGGAAAAGAGAGTGCCTTATGAACCAGATACATATGCATATGTTTTATTGTTATAGCTATTTTATCTGTTATTTTAGACTGATTTATACTAATGGTGATGCAAAGTGCTTCACCATCAAACACAGCTGACAACTATACAAACTTAGGCTGCCTTGAAGCATTCATTTGTGAACACTCTTACTTAACCCAATGACAGCGAACAATTTTGTAGACAAAAATGGTGCCTAGATAAATGTGACCTGTTTGGCTGTTTTATGTGTGCAGGGAATCTTGGCACTTCTGTTAACAGGACTAATGTTGGTGTTTCAAACTCATTCTACATTGGATAAAAGTAATCCTTTGCAAGAAAATGAGGAACAAAGAGTCACACTTTTTTTCTCATTTCCAATCTGGTAAGGAATCAGCATGCACAACAAATCCTCAATTGTTGCACTTCCTCTTTTGGCATGTGATCACATAAACATTAAACACCACCTCCAAATTACAGCAGTCTTCTGTGATTAGCTGTCGCCTTAAAATGAAATCCAAACCTTAATCCAAACCCTTCACTGTTCTTCATATTGTCGACAGTATGTTAACCTCGAGAAAAAATATCCACAGCCATTTCAACACAGATATAACAATTTTACTCTTGTTCTTAGTCCAGACTCTGGTCCTTTGACCACACTCTTCAGTACAACACAGAAGTGATTCCTAGGTGCAGTCATTTCCCACACATCCATCTAGTCATCTATTTGCTGTCTCCAAGGGCAGCAATACTGAGAGAGAAGTGTGGAAAGGACATACAGGCCAAACAATTGTTCCCTCTTTCCATCACTCACCGTATTTTCTAGTTGAGATTAAACCCATAAAGCAGACAGGTGTACTCTCTGTTCACACTGAGATGGACAACGTTTGGGTGTGCATGCACATATGTGTGTAGCCGGCAACAGAAGAGCTGTTTGTTACCCAGGATGAGAAAGAATCACTACAGAGGTAACCTAGCAACAGGCTGCTGCGGGTCTTGGCTAGTCCTATCTATTTACCCATGTAAAGGCATATCAAGAGGACTGTGCACATGCATATGTCTGAATATGTGCATCTGAGTGTCAGCCTGCGGATAAGGATGCTGGTGAAGGAGAAACCGAGGCGGGGTCACTGTGAGACCTAGATCTGCAAATATATTATTTTCATTAGTCTTCTCTCATTAAGTGTCTTTACCTCTGGGACTAAGGGAAGCTTGTTTGGGTGTTGCTAAAAGAGTACATCACACAAAAGTGAGACAAAAACGTTTATGTCATGATTTTTTAGGAGACTGACACTATTCTGATTCTAGATAAATGATGAATTTATGATAATATATGAACATTAATATAACTAGGCTGAGGCTGGTGACTGATTTCTTACAGTGTCAGGAGAACAAATTGATTCTATCCCGGCTAATTTGGTCTGTAATAGACAAAAACAGTATGGGTATTTGCAGCAGAATGATTCACCATGACTGTCTTTTTTTTCCTTTCACTGCAGTAGATGACAACAAAAAGTGCTGAAAAAACTTTAACGTAACTTGTTACTCTGTCATGACACATTATGCAATTGTGGGTGGATTGTAGTACTGCCGCAAACACAAAACATCTGTTTTGAGTGCAACAGCTCAGTAAATCTAAACCAAAGTGAAGTTCAGAAAAGGTTAAAAATACTAGGAGTCTGACATTCAGAGGAGGAGAACATCTGGGTGCATATCATTGACCTTGCAGTCATGCTAATGGACAGATTTAGTTCAGCCATGAGTATAATTAGTACGAGGTATCGCCTGTCATTTTAGTTTGCTTCTGTCCATTAATCGAGGCCCCCTCTTTTTAAAATGCAGCCTTCCCTTCCTCCTTCTCACTGTGATTTCTTTGCAATTTTCTGCTCTCCACCTGTCACTAGCTCTTTGTATGCGTGCTTTGTCTCTTTCCATCACCGCAACCTTTTCTTTATTCAGGATTCACCTCAGTATATTTTTGATTTTTACAACAAGTTTCTCTATTCTTGTCTTTCTCCATTTATACATATTTAAAGGTACTTCAAAGCACACTTTGAATCATTTTATAATGGTATTACCATGTTTTTACAAAATGACAGCTGCACCAACAGTTCACATGTGGTCCTGGAAATTACTTCCATTACATCCCAATAGAAGTGGTAGAGAATATATTTTTTGGTTGATGGAGGACTGTCCTTTTCATAGTTGCAGAGAAGTAATTCTGGGTCAGTGTGAATAGGACGGGGGTGGTGGCAGTATTTGAATGGCTATTCCTCCAGGAGCATTGATAAACTGGGACAGAAGAGCACAGGAGAGTCCTCATGGCCCACGTGATCCGCGACTTACATGCATGTGTGTGTATCTATCCTGACCTTTATCATTACGTTAAAAAAAATAAAGTTTGACTGCACTAATCCTACTCAACACAAAGCATACGTGAGCATCATGTTTCGTTACTGACAGCAGTTCTTATCTTTGGATGTGTACAATGTTTCATCTCACAGTGATGTTACTAAATTACATAATGAATCATTCAGATTTGGGAAATTTAACTTGTTTTCAAAGGCAAATCAGTGCTGCATACTCACAGGTCTGAAGTCAAACAAACCAAGATAAATGCAAGGGTGCTGCAAAGTAAAAATGGTAACTGAAGGTGACATTAATGTTTTTGAGGGTATGAATTGGGGGCACCAGCCAAGAACTGTGTCCCTGAACCAAAAAAGAAGAACAGGTGCTCTGTGAGTTATCTGTGGAGCTTGACAACCATTTGAGTTCTGACCATGTGAAACTCTACTCATCACACATAATGAACTTCTTTTCCCTTGCTAGTTTTTCTGCGCATACGTGTAGAAATGCACATGCACACCAAAGCAACATTTAAGCTGTTTATTTCCCTGTCGGGTAGCATGATGCAATCCATAAAGGGTTTGCGTGATTTTTACAGCACTCAAGATATAATACATCATTTGTGGGAAGATAATTTAAAAAGTCATTTAGGTTCACTGCTTTGCCACCTTTGTTATGCAACATCTTCACAAAAGTAGTGTAGTTGTGCCTATATGTAGTTGTGCCTATATGTTTGTGTACGTCATAAGGACTCACTCCCCCCCATTTGGAAAAATGCAAATGCGTGTTATTAAGTCCAATCACCGCTGCATGCTTGGGTATAATGTTCATCAAGGATGTAATCTGTTATAGAGCACTCAGAATCAACCAGGGGGATTGATAACACCACTGCGTTTTGCTAGTGTGTTCAATACTCAGCTTACCATGCACATTAAACTTAGACATATAAAGAAATACTAGTGTATCTTAGAAATATACTGAAAAGGCACAATGTATTGTGTGTCACCCTACAAGGGATACAGTAAATAAATATTGTATCTTGTGCATGTAGAGTACGTCATATATTTAAGTCAAGGCAGGAGACTCACTTTGACTTTTCACTTCTTTGTCTCCACTCTGTTTGTCACACAAACACACAATCATTTTAAAGGGCTCAATATCAGTGTAAATATGATACTGTGCAGAGGGCATTGCATCATGGGTTATCTGTAGCATTAATTTTAGACTTGAAAGGGTCTTTAAATTGTTTGTAGAGTTCCTAGAGTGGGTTAAATAAGTGTTTAGTCAGCCACCAATTGTGCAAGTTCTCCCACTTAAAAAGATGACCGAGGCCTGTAATTTTCATCATAGGTTCACCTCAACTATGAGAGACAAAATGAGAAAAAAAATCCAGAAAATCACATTGTCTGATTTTTTAATAATTTATTTGCAAATTATGGTGGAAAATAAGTATTTGGTCAAAAACAAAAGTTCATCTCAGTACTTTGTTATATACTCTTTGTTGGCAATGACAGAGGTCAAACGTTTTCTGTAAGTCTTCACAAGGTTTTCACACACTGTTGCTAGTATTTTGGCCCATTCCTCCATGCAGCTCACCTCTAGAGCAGTGAGGTTTTGGGGCTGTCACTGGGCAACACGGACTTTCAACTCCCTCCAAAGATGTTTTATGGGCCTGAGATCTGCAGACTGCAGGCCACTCCAGGACCTTGAAATGCTTCTTACAAAGCCACTCCTTCGTTGCCCGGGCGATGTGTTTGGGATCACGGTCATACTGAAAGACCCAGCCACGTTTCATCTTCAATGCCCTTGCTGATGGAAGGAGGTTTTCACTCAAAATCTCATGATACATGGCCCCATTCATTCTTTCCTTTACACAGATCAGTCGTCCTGGTCTTTTTGCAGAAAAATAGCCCCAAAGCATAACGTTTCCAAAGCAGAACTTGCACAATAGATGGCTGACTAAATACTTATTTACCCCATTGTATATGTTCAGTTAATCCACTTTAACTTCCAGGTTTTGTTTAATGTGTTTTCAGCCACTGTCTTTGTTACTAGAGATCAGTCTAATTCTTCATGTTTCAGATGCACAACTGAGTTCAGCCTGTAGCTGACTCATTTATCACGCTTCAGTGACAGCAAAAAACAGTAATGCATAGTGAAGTACCTGTGCAATATGTGGAAAATGAGGAAATTAATGATTGTCTATCATGTCATTTTTATGTCATGATAGACATATTAAGTGTTTTGTCACAGTTCACAAGCATCTGACAAAGGTATTTACTATAAAAAGAACCGCTACTAAACGCAACATACTGTATGAATCCATCCATGGTTAACTAACCAACCACTGCCTCCTGTAGCTGAAGGATCCTGTTCTCAAAGTGATCTGCTCAGATCTGTCATATTAACTGTGATGAGAATGAATTCATTAGTTGCATTACAACATTACATTACTGGTTTTAAGAGATGATGGCATATAATTATCATAGTAATCCTGTGTTAGTACATCAGGCAGCCATGATCAACCAACCATGTGACATCATCAAAATGGTGTCACTGAAGATGGTGACAATATGATATAAAATCTGTTTTTCTGATAAATCCAAGGGACTAAAATGTTTTATTTTGGTGCCATTGTAACTGGGTATACCTATTTTACACCTTGGCTTCTCCAGCACTGGGTGTGGTTTTGTGTGTGCACCTTTGGTTGCTGTGAGTATTGGATTGTGTTGTGAACTGGAATCAGGTGTGTTTAGATGTCTCCACCCCCTTGTCTATTTGAGCCCAAGATCTGTCATTGCTATTCTGCTGTGGTTTCATTCTGTGCAGGTATATCAACACTGTTCTTCATAATTTAAATATTATTTGCACTGCCCTCATCCTTGGTTGTGCGCAGCAATCTAGTGGGATTTTAGTGCTTTTGTCTTTTTGTCTCCATGCTGTGCAGTTTGACTCATTCTACTGTGTCTTAATTCTTTTCTGGGGTGGGGTACAGTCTGTGCCAGTCCTAAGGCAAATACTGTATAGGGCTTCCAGCTAGTTTACAGTGAGAATCAGTTCCCCTGGCTTAAAAAACAAGGAAGTAACTAATGACAGCTTCCCTTTTATCCCCAGATTAAGGCCTTCTAACTGTTTATACCTTGCTGAAGGACAGTCTCCTCACCCTATGTCTGGTTCTAAAAAAAACTGTTGTATTGTCCCTTTGCTGAAAGTTGCTGACTGTTGCCCCTCTGGGTTCCTGATTTTACTGTTTTACATTTTTTAATCAAAATTCAGTGTTACATTATATCTTAATTAATGCACTAATAAAATAAACCACAGTAACATTATTCAGTGTCCTCTTTAAATCTCCAGTGTTAGCACTTGCAGATTTGCCACTGACATGCCTTTAGAAAAAACACGTGTGTAGAACATATGATGCATATTTATGCACACAGAAGGAGCAATTCCTCATTGTTGCCCTTTTCCAAAAGGGCATCAATGATGCATACCATTACTGAAAAATCCCTTTTGGAGGGCATAATGGAAATCAGCCAAGCAGGGCCACAAACAGGGAGAGATTCACTTGTACAACCAACCCTTTTGAGTCTGGAACTGGAGAAAACAGCAGAGCTGAGACATTGCTGATCCTCAAGTGAGAGTAACTTGTTAACACCACTTTGGTTGTGGGAATGATGCCAAGAGATCTCTGTCAAAACAGCTGATGTGTCTTGTAGCACCTTTGACAGGTGGTGGCACACCTGGAGCCCTGTACACTGAACAACACTTGTCTTGCAGCACATTTGAGAAGTAAGAAAGTCAGCTCTGTCCATTTCCTTGTATTAAGTGGTTTCATGTAGCAAGAGGGAGCTTGGATTCTGCACTGATACCTGACAGGGCTTTACTGTCAGCTTGCTGCTGTCAGGTTGTAACTGGATGATACATCATACTGGAGTTTGTCAACTACAATGTGTGTCTCATACAATGCACATTCCAGTAGTGCTTGACTCATTCATGGAGAAAAGAAACTTCCCTGATTTAAAATATTGCAAGAAAAGATGTTTTATTTGTTCATCTCCAGACTGCAAAGAAATCATAATAGAGAATAAAGTCATAGTTTGTCACCAAGATAGTAAAACAACGCTTTGAGTGAAGTGTATTAGTACACTATCAGTCAAAGGTTTGGACACAAATCCCTCAGTGAGTTTCTTTATCTGTATTATTTTGATCATTGTACATTAACACTGAAGCCATCCAAACTGTGAAAGAACATGTATCCAATTATGTAGTAAACAATAAAGTGTTCAATACACAGTATATGTTTTTATTTTGTCCACATTTACAGTAGCTTTGATGACAGCTTTGCACAACCATGGTATTCTCTCAACAGATTCATGAGGTAGTCATCTGCAGCAATTTTGTTCTATGTCTTGTCCTCTTAATGTGCTTTAGATCAGGGTTTTCAATGTTTTTCCAGACCAAAGACCCCCAAACTAATGGAGAGATAGAGCAGGGATCCCCTATTACATATATTGTATAAAATTGTGTTTTATATTAAACTGGGCCAGGTGCCATGTATAAAAGTATGTTATTGTTGTGCATTCAGTATTAAACTGTTCAAATAATATACAGGTTCATAAATTCATGTTGTAGTTTAAACATGTGCAAGGTACAGTGAGGAGGGGGTCAGCTGATACCAATGCCAATAACAATGTGTCTGTCCATTTCCTGATAATAAGATGTCATTGTCAAAGTTAATAATGCATGCAGAATATTCAAATTGACATTTTTATTTTAAACATAAATGTGGAAACAAAAATGGGTGAAGGTCTGTTAAAGCCACTTCCATGCATAATCATACCTGTTATCTTGCACAGAATACTGAGCTGTTAAAATGATGGACAGATTTAAAAAATATATATATATACTGTACATGTGGTGAGATAGTGACTCCTTAAGCCAGGAGTGCCCAAACTTTTTTTGGCTTGTAAGCTACTTTTACATGTCAACATGATCTACCTACATTAAAATGCTACATACGCATGTAACACGTATCCAGAAACACAAACAATGAGGGTTCTGACCTTCAGCATTTCCTTTCGGATCCAGAGATGCCTAACTGAAAATGGTCAGACCGAAGACAACTGTCCCCACCATAAGACAGTAAATATAAGTTCTCATGTAAATTGACTACACGTTCAGTAGAAACACAGACTGGAGGTTTGTCTTATGGAGAGAAGTGACACTTTTTGCTAAAACTCTGCTAACTAGAACTTTGACAGTGACATCTTATAGCTGCTGTTAGCTTACCTGACTGTAGTGACTCACAACCAGACTCAAATAACAGCTCCTTATACAGTACATCCATGGATCGGAGTGAACGTGCACACTGATGAGTGACAAGTGGGCTCACAGTGTTACTGTGTCCACATTGCTATGTTCACATGCAGCTCTGTGTAGTTAACAAAGCATCACTACTGTCACTTGCAATTACACCTGGTGAACACACTGGGTACATGTAACAGACACCTGGGTATAACACACACCTGGACCAAACTTTACCAATCTATAGCAACTGGTGGTGCAGTTCAGTTTTGAACCTTGGTCCAGATTTTGAGAGGAATTAGATGCATCCACAACATTGTGACCATTAGTTGTCTTTTGCAAAGGAAGGATGGGTCAATAGCCCCATTAGTGCCACTATAACCACTGCAGAAATCTATATTATGGTAAGAAACATATGTAAAGAGAGAAACAATCCAATACTTTAATAAATGATGATCAGTCAATACAAAAAAGCTCAAGAACTTTGTGCAGTTGCCAAAATCGTCAATGTTTAAGGTGCGGTAAAGGGACCGTGAGGCTAGTAATTCTAATAAACTTATCTTCCTAACCTAACCTTCCTTTCCTGGGATGGTCCTCATGAGAGCTGTCATCATAGCATTTGAATCACCAACACCAAAATGATCTCAGTCATTTTCACCTTGTTCTCTATGTATAAAGTTGTACAAGAGGTGACAATTATTACACATCTGCTCACACTGAGGTGCAGAAACTCTGTGGCTCAGAGCAGACTGTGGAAAGTCAATGTTGTGATGCTGTAACTTGTAATTTCTGGTTTATAGTTTTTGACATAAACCTATTTTCACAATCTCAACAGTTTTACAATAAACTGTTATTTTCTTGTTATAAAACTTGATTTTAAATTCACATATACAGTATTGTGTGTAAATTATTGCATCATTTAATAAATAATAAATATCTATTGTTTAATAAATAACAAAATTAGCACCATCCCTACATCCATGATAAAAGTCTGTATAGTGCTCTCTATGGTGAGAAGATGGATTGGATTTCACTTTGAAAATCTTAACTCCAAAATCTTAACCCCAAATTCCCCAGTGCTTCCCTTCTGCTCTTCTACAGTAGCAACACTATGCAACATAAACCACCATTAGCTAAGAATTTTATTCTACCCTAATGTTGACAAATGCCCATCTCACAGCACAGATGCCATAAAAAAGCACAAATGTTAGACACTCTATTTCATTTAAATATAATTTGATGTTTTTTGATGAAGTGACTTATGCAACATGACACCTCCATCATTACATGGCACAAATTTAGCCACAGTAGGCCTTGTAGGCCTTTTAGTTTTACTGCTGAACTTTTTAAAACAAAAGAACATCATTCCATTCCAACTGCCCACATACAGCATGTGAGTAAGCAGTTGTGGATCACCACTAGGCTGCCATGAGTTGTTATGGGTCATTATATCAGAGACAGAGTTGACCAATCAGAGCATACTTGGCTTTTATGGATGGGATAGCTACCTAGATAATAATTTTTACCAAGCAGCAACCTCTGTGGCTGAGTTTTGAGTCTATACTGAAACTCAGTATGGACTGAGTGAAAAACTTCAGTACTCTCAGTGCCCACAAGGGATTGAATCCAAAAATGAGTCAATCCCCACAGAGTCCCATATTAAAATGTACAGAATTTCGATAGAAATAAACATGTTTACAGCCTGGTATAAACAATGGATTTAGTTTGTATAGTTTTTCCACCTCTGTGAAACTGGTGTAGTTTAATTATAACTTGCCCATTTAAATGATATAGAGGCCAGTATTTCTTGAATATTTCACAGCATGGCTGTTTCAGTTGACAGGTGTGTCCGAGCCAGAGGCTCCCTGGTTTCATTCAGTGCATTTCAGGTCCACTCACACTCCACCCCTAAGTCCATTTTTGCATTGGTGGAAGCAAGCAATGGTGACATCCAGTGTCCCCATGTTCAATCCTCCAAACGACTTTTCAAAAAACTTATGGGTGATGCAATGGAAGTTTGCAAAAGCAAGTATCTATTTGAATATGAATACATTTCTGTGCTCCACTCATGAAGCATAAGATCAAATATCTCTGTCTATAGCCTTGTATTTTCATAACAGTCAGCTGTTATTGTACACTTCTGTTTGTCTGCTTGCTATCCATCTGTCAGGTTTCTCTTTCTGGCTCTTCTTTACACAGTGCCTAATCTAAAACTTCACTTCTCCTTGTTGAGAGCCCCACTTCTTCATCATAATAGTGCTCCCACGTTCCCCAACAGAGGCATCCCTGCCTGTATCCACCCACACCATTTTCTACTTCCCCTCCCCAATCCTCCTTCATCCCTTCTGAGTCTCCCAGGTGTACTCTAACTCATGAGCTGAAGCAGGAAGCCACACTTCATTAGGGCCTGTACTGATCCTGAGGTGCTGGAGCCGGAGGCTAAGTCAATCATAGAGTCAGAGTGAAATCTCTCTGTTAGGCTGCGAGGCACGCACACACAGCCAGAGGCCAGCAAGACACTATTTACCCCAGGGCAGGCTCTGTTCAAAGACGGCTTGTAATTAAAGCTACAAGGCTATTTTGTACAAACAGACTTTTAAATGCAAGATAGACAGCCTTTACTTACATTTTTGGAAATACAGTATTTATGTGAGCAGGGGAAAGAAGTTACAAGACTGACTTTAAGACCTTTGTAGTTCTGTGACAAAGTAGGGGCACAGACTTGTTTTCTTATGGCTAAATGTGAAGTCACAAATTGGGACATTTAAATATTATGCAAACAAAGTTAAATAAGAAAGTCAATACTGTATTAGTGAGATCAGAACACATTGCTTAAATTAGGTACATTCCTTTAGAAGTGCTCTCTCAACAGTCTCTTCTCTGGTTTGATCAAAGCCATCTTCAGTACACTGTGACACTTGGAGTCAGAACAAGAGATGCAGAAGTTAAATTGCATCTTATTATCTTACATTTTTAGTATGAACTGAGTGTGGCACAGAGCTGACAGCTCCTGTAACACTTCCTGACATGATGTGAAGGATTACATAAAAACAGTAAGAACACTACAGTAGGAACAGTAGCTGTGAGTGAAACAGGTCTTGTTTTCCATCTTAAGGATAAAGTCCATCACCCATTTGTCATGTTACCTGTTATAGATGCACTTCTCATCCATTACCCACGTGACTCTAGAGGTGGATTGTGTGCTTAATTGGCAGCGTGTTCAGATACTTCCTTTGTTAAAGATAATGATGATTCAGTGAAAGACTGACCATACGACCATTACACATTTGGTCCAAACAAGCATCCATATGTGTGTTTTAGTGTGCGCATACAGACAAACAAGCCAACATATGCACTGGCATGTGCCTTTGTCTGTAAGAGGAGGGAAATCAAAAGACGGTGGCAAACAGATGGAGAATGAAGACTGGAAGAAAAGACTGTCCAGTATTGCTGTTGCATACTGACACTTTAGCCTCCATCTCCAGCTCTTTCTTCATGTTTACATCAACTGACAGAGTTTTTAAAATGACTGTAAAATGTTAGATGAAAAAATATTATTCTGGAAACAAAAATGTTTCTTTTTCAGAATTATGTCCTATTCCAGAGCAGCTCTCTCAGCAACAACACTACAAATGCATTTTGATGACAAACACAGCCCTCGGAACACCTAAAGAACTCATTAACATGAATCCTATGAACACAAAACACATGACCAAACAGTAACCATCTATCACCAACAGTAAGCTCAGATGCTCCATACCTCCAGGTAAACTGATGGGGCCGCAACCTTTGCCCTGGGGGTCCTCTTTGACGATGAAGATGGTCTTCTTGCAGAGCCTCCAGAGGCCAAAATGGGCTGCCTCACAGGTAGCATTAAGCTTCTCTACCCGGGGGCTTAGTACGGCCCAGTGGTCAGTTACCACCGCCGCTAGCATCGACGACATCCCCACCACGATCACCACCGAAGTGATCTTCACCTTGGATGCCTGCTCTTCAAACATGTTGAGTAGCGTGTGTGAGGGTTCAAAGAAGTGTGTGTTGACCTGTGTGTGTAAGTGTGTGTGAGCTGATGTTTGTATCAGATGTCCCGTGTGTGTTTCTATGTATAGCTTGATCGTGTGTGATCGCAAAAGCTGTGTCCAGGTCTCCTTTGTCTTCAAGTTTTTGGTGTGGGATGCTGACTCCAGAGGTTGCCCCTGTCTTGTCTCCAGCTCTACTACACTTGTGATGTCCTCGTCTCTCTTCTGTTCTCCTGTCCACAGCTCTCTTCCTCTGCCTTCTGCCTGGTGGTTGGTAAAAAAAAAGGGGGCCAGATAACAGTGCCCTAGTTTCTACCGCTCTCCTCTCTTCCTCTCCCTCCCTTGATGCCCTTGGTAAGCTCAGGCCATTAAGCTATAAAATGAAGACATATTGGAAGTCTTTACACCTGCTTTACCTACTGTGATCATTCTGAAACTGACAAAAATTTGATTTTAAACATTTATTTTAAGATGAGACTAGTAATGCAGTAGCAGTGCTCAAAAGGACATAAAAAAACAATCAGAACTATGCTTCAACTGAGTTTTTATCCATATATTCAGTGTTTCACTGTCATTCCCAAATACTGATGTTATCCTTCTATCATTTATCTGGACCATTCTCTCTCGTATCGCGTTCAAAATCTCATTCAGTCCGATCCGTTTCCAGCTCATTTGTCACAGGCGCTGAGTGCCAAGGGACTCCTGGGGGGAGATTTCCTTTATTAGTTGTCATCTGAATGAGCTGATCCACTTACTCAGCCAATCAGCAGTCAAGACTTGAAACAAGGGTCCCACCTGATGCCAGCAGCTGATCCAGATTTGGAAGGACAGAAAAAGGCTTCAGCAGATGACCTCTGCAGCTGTAGGTTTATTCAACAGATCTAATATGTGTGCTAAAGCGTGCAGAGACTAAATTAGTCTGTAGGACCTCACATGTAAGTAAATAATCTGTAACAAGCCTTTTTTCTCTGGTATATTACTGACATACACCATTCATCCAATTCTACAAGTGGCTGTAAGATATTATATACCTGCATTTCTGCTGTAGTTAATTTCTACTTTAAATCTCTAATCAGTTAAAGGTGTGAAACACAAATCATCGCAAATACCACTGAGGGATGCCTGAAAGATTAGATATCATACGGTTTGCAGGGGGAAAAGCCAGTAAAAACCCTTGTGCATCTCAAAGGCACAATCAACCTTTTCCCTCTAAAATACTTTGAGTAAATGGACAAGCTTTTTATAAACCACTGTGCCCCACTTTAGACAGGACTCTGGCCCATTTTCTGCCCCGTCAACTCTCACAGCCCTGGGTTTCTAACACACTAAAAAGTGAAACATTTACAGACAAGCTTGAGTGGTAAAAGAAAACCTTAAGAAAATGGTGCAAATTCCAGCTTTTCTTTGTTGTTCTTTGCATTGTGTGGTTTGGACAAATAACCATTCAGTCACAGACACAGCTGATGAAGCTTGATCAACAATTATTGCTGTCATGACATACAGTACATACTGTGCTATTTAATGATGGTGATTTCTATGATGAACATGTTCTTTGATCTCTATGATACAAAAGTAAAACAAAACAAAGAAATATCTGATGCAAAATGTTTTTGATGTTTTTGCATTTATCATGTTGTTTATTTTCTTGAGTTTGTTTCCATTATTTGATATTTTTTTGAATCTTCCTGTATTTTCTGTGTTGTTTTGCTTCTTTTCTGTCATTTCCTGTTTTGCTTCATTTTATGTTTTTACATCTTTTTTGTATTTTGCTGTTTTGTCTTAGTGTCTTTTTGCACCTTTTGCCTTGTTTTGGTCTTTTCTATTCTCTTTGCACCTCTTATATCTTTTCATCTTTTGTCCTCATTTGTGATGGTTTTGTCTTTCTCCTTCAGCAAATTATTGACTTTAAATACATGCAGATCAGTGGCAAACTGAAGGAAAGCCTGATTAAATCAATAAAAACTATGGTAAAATTATGTTTTTGTTTATATGTACTGTACATACAGTAAAAGCTGGGGAGGTGCAACAAATTCTAATTTTGCACCAGGCTTTTATTTTTCTGTTAATTCTTCTATTCATCTTTTTTCTATTCCATATTTTTTTGCTCATTTCTTCGTTTGCATCTTATATGTTTTGGCATTTTCACCATTGGCATTGTTTTCATTTTTTCCATCTTTTATGTCCTTTTTGTGTCACCTTTGTGTTTTTTTTAAGATTTATATTTTTGCATCTTTTACATTGTTTCTTTTTTGCATCACAAGGTCCTTTTCATTTCATTTATATATCATTTTCTTCTCGTCATAGTTTATGTCATGTTTGTCATTTGCATCATCTGTTCTTTAACTTTGTTTCTATTTTTTGTGCCTTTTGTGTCTTTTTGTGTCTTTTACATTGTTTATGTCATTTCACATGTTAATATTTTTTCAACTTTCACCCTGGACCAAAACTCAGTCTTCAATAAAATAATGATCAATGATTATTACATATCAACATGAACATTTTTATTGTGAGAACATTTTCAGCTGCATCCCCCAGCCCTAGTCTGATGTCTTTTGTGTGTAATACAAGAAAACCAAAGCGCTTTTTGTAAACACTACCGCAGGCTGAACCAGGAAATTAACCATCGAAGATAAATCATCTCACTTACAAGCTTAAAAAACAGGAACTCTGTAGCAGGGGATGAGAGGAGATGAGAGACAGTTGTGTTCATTATCACGTTCCACTTCAATGCATTTGCAGCAAAACTACTTCTTCTCCCAAAGGACAAGTCTCTTTTTTAGGCTGTGACAGCGATGGCTCATCCCTAAGTGTGTAATAATGGTGTCTTAGGGAGCCGCCTTTCTTGCTGGGCGACCCCTGACCTGCTTCATTTGCTCATGGTCCCCTAGTGACATTGGAGAGACCAAACACCTGACAGCAGCCGTGTCTCCAGGCAACAGCCAGCAGCAGAGCATCACTGGCAGATGTGCCATACTTGAGGATCACCTTTTGTCGACTGGCAAAAGAAAATAGTGAATAAAGATGACGAGGAATGGCAACAAGGTGTCCCTGAGTCCAGCACACTGTCACTGCATCATGTACAAATACCACCAGTGTTTGACTTTTACATCATGCACAATATACAGTAGATACCAGTTTCATTTTCACATACCTCATATGAGATGTTTGGGATTGCAATGGTTAAGTGGGATGAGATCAATGACTTGAGTATGAAATCTTCTAATCTTTACATCTGACCCTGTTCCATTTCCCCAGTTGGTTGATCCCATGGTTACTATGGGTGATTACATCATAGGTAGAGTTGACCAGTCACAGTACAGGTGGCTTTTTGGGGTGATGTATCTTCTCCAGATCCCTGTTTTACTAACCTCCATCTTCCATGACTGAAAGTCTAAAAGTCTAAAAAGTCTAAAAGTGTTAAAAACTACAGTACTCTCAATATCCACTAGGGGCTGTCTTCAAACCAAGGGGCAATGACCGCGGCTATTCAGTGAGGCCAATGCGGAAGTAACTTTAAGTTGTAATCCCACTCAGGCGTGAGTGCAGTTCGGTGCCATTTGTGAATTTCCCCTTTTTGTGGGATCGATAAAGTATCAATCACCGCTTGGCTGCTGGGGAACCGATTGTCTGGCTCCAAGAAGCTTTTTTTGCATAGAGATACATTCGACTTCTATCTGACAATACTAAGTGAATAAATTTTTTTCATGGGTCATCATGGTCTCAAATGTTTTATTTGGACCCTCTAATAAGTAACATGGTGGTCCATCTTTAACTTTTTGGTCCGTTATTAAGATATTATTGCAAATAATCCAAAAATTTACTGCTGTGCTGGGGTTTGATTGACATGTCGCTATAGCAACACCTCACTAGTGAAGTTGGACTGATTTGGACTTTCATATCTTCTATTTATTCAATATGTTCATACATATCATATACATACCTTCACCACATCCATAAATCTCCTCTTTGGTCTTCCTCTAGACCTTCTGCCTGGCAGTTCCAACCTCAGCATCCTA
>JAQQAE010005567.1:0-17496 GCA_029823295.1 Pseudamia nigra | reverse complement strand
AGCACCCCCCCCCCCAGCCCTCACGAGGATTAAGGGGTAGAAAATGGATGGATGGAAATAGAGTACCTCATGGGTCAAAGAACTGACAGACGGGCAGGATGAGAGTAAACCTGGATTTCTCAATTAATGATGACATGACAGAATACCATCATGCTGATGAGTATTAAACAGAATGACACACAGAAGTCTGATTTATTGTATATTATGCCTAAAACACTCCCACAGATAATTAAGTAGATTAGCTCCATCTGTGTAGACGATGTGTCAGGTGCATGGTGCGTTGTCACCCTGACAAGATGATGAACCTGACCTGGCCTCACCCTGAATGACCACAGACTTTGCTCTTTAGAAATTCCACAATAGGGCCCTATGTCTGTGCTGTTTCCATTAATGATCACAGGACCAGGATCAACAGAGGTGAAAATGTTCACTACTTTTCGATCAACTATCACAGCCATGCCAGGCATAAGGGGTTTAATATGTGTGTTTTCTGTGTTTAATAATGGTATAATTAGCAGAAAACTGACAAGGTGCAAAAGTAACCACATCCATACCTTTCCTAACTTTACACTCTTTAGTAAATCTCAACAAGTTTTTTGTTTAGTTAGGATTTTTTTTACATTAAATAAAGGCAATTCTGGACTACAGCATGATGTTTTTATCATTTTTCTGGAGCATTAAGGCCCGTTTTGAACATTTCTGAATTCTGCTATTTGTGTAATTACTGCGGTTGGAATGACAGAATCATACTGTATAACAGTTTGCGAGCACACTAAAATTAAACAGAGAAACCCACACACATGTCATCAAGTAAACTAAAGGCCCTTCAAAGGCTTTGCTCTAATAAGCTCCAATCACTGACCATGTTTCCATCTCCAGAGACGCCATAGGTACTTAAAATATCTCTGTGCACACATACACACATATGCATACACACTCCTCCACACACAATGCATATACCCCCTGGGGTGAAAAAGTGAAAAGTGGAAAACTGCACCCAGCTGCTGATGTCAGGAAAGGGAAACTGACTACTGAGTGTGTAGAGGTCAGAGGTCATGTTGCATGTGTTTCACATGAATTTTAAAGCAAGTACAGATATGAAACACACTACATGCAGGGTTCGTTAGGGATTGTACATGCTTCTGTGTTTCTTCCCACACGGAGATAAAAAAAAACTGATAATAAATTCCAACTAGTGCAATTATAACTGTAGAGCTGTACTTGTATATAATAGATTAGATCATAGATGTAATTGAGTTGCAAAGTAGTAACATGTGTTTCTATGGCGGTAAAAAACAGCACCTCAAATGCCCACAGGAACTCAGTTTCAGTGATATTCAGTGAAAACAAAGAGATTGAAGCTTGCATAGCAGAAAGTACTGTATATGTTTTCATTAGCTGGGAAGGTAGCAACTATTGGACTATTGGGCACCAGGTGGACTTCCTGATACTCAACACACAGCAATGTGAGACTCGGGAAGAGCAGCTGCTTTTAATATGCTTTCCTTCCATAAAATGCTTTGTATTACCTAATCTCACTGAACAACAAGAAGTGCCTCACAAGCTGCCTCACCCACTCACTGCAGTTTGAAATCACATATAAAGTACATTACAGTTGAGTGGAGCCACTGAAAACTTTTTAACTGTAGGGGTGGGGATAGAAACAGACATTCTAAAAGACCAAAGGTAAAGGTGATTGGGTGGAATATTTTTCCAAAGTTTTCTTGTCATCCTCACCCTTGTGGAGCATCACTACTCTTTTAGTTCACCTCTGCATACGTCATCATTAGAGTCCACTGAGCAGGAGGCTACCGTGGTACATACAGACCACATTACAGTGCTCCTCTGTCTATTTCTCTAATTAATTGCACCCAGGCTTAGAACAGGTTCTTGTGGTGTTTTACAAGAGACACACAGCAATGAATAATGCTCTCTAGGCTGTGTAACAGGCAGCTCTCGCATAGCAGACTGTATGTGTCACGGACAGATAGGAACAGCAATTTAGACAGTGAAATTTATAAAGAAAAAGCTGCAAGAAAGAGCATAGTCAGGATGTTTTTCTTCCAAGAGGAGGGGAACAAATGAGAGAAGTCAATGAGACACAGACGTGGACTTGGACATGCTTGATTGTTCTTGATTTTATGGGGGTTGTTTATGTAAAAGTTAGATTAAGGCCTCAATGACCCAATAAGTGCTGCATTCCCACAACTCTCTACCTGTCAAATTCTAAGATGAGGTTTAGGGATCACAAGAAACATCTAAAAAATGAGAATTTGACAGGGAAAAATGAAAAATCAAGTTCATCCTATTTGGTAATACTCTGTGTCCTTTTTATTTTACAGTTCCCTCTTTGGGTTACACTAGCAGCTCTCTTGTTGTCAATGACAAACCTTCTTTCTTCTTTTATTTAAGGAAACAAAAGCTACAATTCTCTTGTGTGTGTGTTTCAGGGAATGCGTCTCGATTGGCTAATGAGTTTTGGAGTGACAACAGTATAGTGAATCACTGCCAAGGCCACTTAAAGAGAGCAGACCTCTGCCAAGGCCAATAATCCTCTTATTCTCATTCCACAAAAAAATATTAAAACACATATGACCCAGGCTGTGGGTGTCCTGGGCCAAGGCAAAGATCCAGGCCTTTAGGGATTTCTTGGATGATGCTGTTCACTGCATTGCTGTCAGTGGTGGGAATGTGGAGGTTGTGGACTCAGTGTCAACTTGGTTTTACACAGGGTGTGGTGAATTCACTGGAGGTTTTTGTGGACCTCTCAGTATTTGAGTATCTGGATGAAGCTTAGAGTCTTTCATTCTTCATTCCATCTATATTCTTGTGAGACCCAGATGCTGACCGAAGGCAGAAACAATGATCAAACACCTTTTTGAGAACTTCACTTTGCCATGTATTTGGCTAGCCAGATTTTGTGCCCAATGAGAAGGTACTGAGGAGGTCAGCTATGCAAAGGGTCACCTCCTTATGATTTTCTTTTATTCAGACAAAGTATAAGTAGGGTCAAGTATGCCATCAGCCGGTATGAGGGAGCATTCATGCTCTCATACACCTGGGACTCTCCTCCAAAGACTATTGAATAGTGAAGGAGTGTGCAGCCTGGTAGATCTGTCAGGTTGGCCATGCCTAAGAAGAGCAGCTGAAAAATGGCACGTCACAATGGTCAGATGAGGAAGACTGCCGGTATCAGTTGAAACAAGGTAAAAGTATTCTTATTCTTTGTCTGATGAAAAGAAACAGTAAGAAGTGAACTTGAGTAGCCGCCTACTTAATCTGGGAGCAGCTCACCATATCAGGGTACATGCAAGGTCCATGGGCCCAGCATATTGGTCAGGAGATGACCACGGGAAAGGAGATCATGTGCATGTGAGTGCCACATTGGTAGTGCATGCCCACATAACTGACTTGGCCTTTGACCTACATTTTCCCCCAGTTGGTGGACAGGCTTGTTAAAGCATGGCAAGAGTCTGTTCTCAGTCCTAAGTCACCACACACTGCTGCTTGATCATGAGCCCTTGGTGTCTGTTTTCAGCACCTCTGAATAGTCCTTTTTTCAGATGTCATTGTCAATACTGGAAATTGGAAACTGACAATGTCCATCTGGTGATGCAGACATTACTTTTGCGTAATCCAGCTGACAAAGACAGACTGTGACTATGTAACCCTATTGGCAGAGAAAAAATAACACATGCAGTTCACACCATTAAAGCAATAATTTATCTTCAAATTACATTTTCCCTTGAGACATTTTTGCTTCAGAAATTTTTATTCACTCTCAGAGTCATAGTTCTGTTTCACGGTTAATAAGTTTGTGTAATTGTAAAACCAGTTTCCAAAGATGTAAATAGAAAAATGTGTGGCCTTGGTTTATTACATGCAGCTATAGTTGCACTACTTTTCTTAATCGGTGCATAGTTTGGTCTCATATTTTCATCTTTTTTACTATTTGGAATATGTTGGTTGCTTTGATCAGAGGGCCAGGGGAGGTGGAACTACTCTGTATTGGAGAAGACGACTACCTACTGATTTATTTGTTTAGTCTCCATGGAAATGAAAATGTTTCTTTGTGTCCACAATTGAAAGGATCCTCTAGTGAATCACTCTCCATTGGATTTCAGTTGTGCAAAAACTGAGCGATGTTTGTTCTGGACCTGTCAGTCTGTGATTATGTCATCTTCAAGCACCTTTGCCCCAGTGATTTGACCGATGAGGGAGTGCACACATGAGAAGTTTGATTTAGTTGCCCTACATGTGTTTAATGACCAAAAACTAGCAGGGCTTTCCTCACTCTTTTGTTTGTCAGATGCAGTTCATCCAAGTTCATCTTGTTTCCAGTTCAAATTAATGGAGCTAAACTTTGTTTTCTCTACAGAACAGCTCCCCTGGGCTCTCTGTTGCCTGTTTCTCTTTTGTTCAGAGACAGCATGCACTATGCTAGCATCACCAGCTCTGTTATTGTAGTTATTATTAACCCTCTACAGCCTGAACTGGACACGTCTCATATTTCTCTCATTTGCCAGATGGAACACACATTTAAAACAGGGAACCTGGTGAGTGACAGCCTGTGTGGACGGGGGTGAATGAGTGCGCTAAGTGTTTCAGACAGTCCTTAAAGGTGGAACTTTTAAGAGGAATCTGGGGCAATTCTGTTTCTCTCTTTGGTCTTTCCACCCTGCCCAGGAGGAAGGTTTAGATTGCTGTGTGGAGTGATGGATCCCATTGGATTTGCGCTTGAGTGGATTATTCCACTCCACTAGAATAACAGTATTGCTACATTTTCAGCAGTCAAGAAACTTTGAGAAAATTTGATGCATTTAGTAAATAAAATGTTTTTAACACAAGCACATTTTAAGTTGATGTTAGACTGGGGACACACTACACAACTGTCACAGACGTTAAAGATTTGGAAAGACACTGACTGGTTTCAGCATATTTTTTTAATGATGACTGAAGGACCGGGGATCACATATTTAACGACTGTGCCTAATAAGGGATCACAGACTACATGATTTGTCAAATAAACTGAAGCCAACTGAACACAATAAACTCTCACAAGAACGACTACCTCTATGAGAGTGATAGTTGAAAGGGTAAACAAACATGGATGACATACGGCTCACTGTTGCTGTTGTTTGTGCAGCTATCTGCTCTATGAGATCCAAGAAGAAAAAACGGGTATGGTTGTCCAAAAAAATCAAATATGTTTGATTTACTGTGACTGAGGTGTAATTGGGTCTGTTCCCCTCACACACAACAGATTTCTATGCCAACTAGGGCTGACTGGTGCAGACTCTGCCCAACTGTGAATTGTGGGTAAAATCAGGCAAAAAAAATCTTGTAGTGTGTCCCCAGCTTTAGGTGAAATTAATCTAAACATGTTTGTACAATTCTAATGCTCACCCATGAATTCATCAGTTTTCACTTCTCCTCTAGAATCGTAAAAGTGGCAACTGTGCCACATTTGAGACGGTTAGCTTAAACTGTAACAGAAGTAAAAGAGTGTGGTGAAATTATAGTAATTTTTTTTCTTATAATGAAAAACATGTTCATGTTTGTTATCATGAGTGATGCCATCTCATTTTGAGAAAATAGATAATACCTAATTTCCCACTTGTACATCTACTCAATTTAACAGTCTCTCTTAATCCTGAAACACCTAGATATATACATATTTGCATACTTGCTATATATTTACATATTTGTATTTACACATACAGATATTTACATATTTGTACGTGTAAATACACATACAAATATGTGTATTTACATATACATATTTGCTGTTATCTTTTTCTAAAATCACTTGAAAATGCATTCTTTTTCAACAATGCAAGTGTAAAACTGTCACTTTGATTATTCAACTTCATGGCACTAACTGTAGTATACATTTGATAGAATTATGAGTGCTCTTTCAGGGTTATAAAAAAGACTATTTTTTAAAACGAAGATTGACGTGTCTACGCCTGGGTCACGTCTGGGTCACTTCCGGGTCTCGACAAGAATGACCCAGAAGTCACAGCGCTAGCTGCTAGCACTAGGGAAGCTAGCGGCTAGCTAGTGCTAGCCAGCTGTGAAACAACACTGCCTCACCATTGGCATCTATGAATCAGCTCAACGGGGCCGTGTCGACACAGCTAACAGCCGTTAGCAGCCCCGTCTGTGTTAAGAGCCAGCAGCTCCGGTCTCTGGAGTCGTTTACAGTTATGGACGTGTGCAGTGTCCACAGACACACTTCCAAGTCATAAGCCAAGATAAGAATACATTCTAAATCATTTTTAGAACTAATTTCATTCATTCGGATGAATGAACGACTGATTCGGATACAGACCATGACACCGGAACGGATTAACGTCGTTATCCGAGGCACCACTTGTATTTACATCTTACCCAGCAGCTCAACTTTTTTTGGAAACTAGATTGCATAGTTTGGTCAACTTTCAGTGGCTGGACTTTTATTCTAGTTTTAAGAAATGTACTCAAACAAAATGAGTTTGCGACATACAAAACACAATGGTGATATTTAAGAATGAATGCTTTTGTACTGCATAAACAGGGAGCGCTAATGTGAACAAATGATCATCTCCAAGCACCACACAGATTCCAACATAAAATGTCACGTAAGCATACAGCACGCACAAATCTTACATGTAGGACTTTTACGTTCTCACACATTTAATGTGACTTTCATTGCTTTTTTTCCCAGGGGACAGAGTTGGGTGACAAGCAGCAGAGAGAAGGAAGAAACCCAGTCGCTATACCCACACGGGAGGGAGGGGAGGCTGAATGTCACCTTCAAATCCACCGGGCGGATTGATGCAGGGTCTTCAGGGAGAGCAGGGAAATACCTTGGCCTGACAGGAGACACTAAACTAAACAACCAGCATTCCCCTGGGAGAGTCCTAAACTGGAGCGCACGATGACTTATGGGCCCCAGGCAATTTCTTTTTACATCATACTCTGTTTTATGTGGCAGAAAATGTGTTTATGTTTGAAACGTACATTCCAATAAACAAAGCACTTAACCCAAATGAAATGTTTCCTTTAGATTTCTGGAACAAATCTAAAAATAATGCAGACGTCTAATGTAAAAGTAGATCAACACTGGTTTTTTGCTCTTACACGTAATCCATCATGCAAAGCCCTTGTCACACGTGTAATGTTGATGTTATATTTTCATGTTTAAGTGCTTAAGCATGTAAATTTTTATTGTGCATTACAATCTTGCCATTATCCAGTCTGTGTGCGATGTGTGAAAAACAGAGAAGAAAGAGCCTGAGTATTTGTTCCACATGTGCTTAACACATTAGCCATTTAAGGATATGTCATCCATTGTGCAAGATACTGGATAGAGCATTTTACAACAGAAGCTAAGCTTAGTTTATTACCAAATTTTTGTTTAACAAAACCAGATAGCTGTCCAGCTCTTCTCCACTTTTCACATTTACCCAGGTCCAACTGTTTAACTTAAAACAGACTCTTTTTTATGTTAAATATTTCCTCTAACAGTGTGATTGAAACAGGCTGTTGATATATAGTGCATTTTTGGACACACAACAGAACAGACCTGTGGAAGTCAGGCAGTCAATCACAGCGATGACTATCCAATGTGACTTTCTTAGATTGCCACTCAGCTCATTTCTGCTCGGCTCCATTCAGTGCCAAAAAGATCTAATCCCATCTTCCCCCAGAGCCTGTCTTTATATGAAAAACTAAGTGCAATAAAATGTGAGTAAGCTCTTTTTATTTTCAGATAGAGGGCACAAGGGGAACAACGACTTCTCCCACTGGATATTCACATATCAGATTGTCAGAGTTTGCACAAGATCATTATTATATTGCATACATTACCCAGTACACTTGCTGTATCTATGTTTCATGTCACTTCATCCATCTTAAATCTTCACATACTGTACAGTATTAACATGCTTTGCACATAAAAACAATAAGATGCTTATGTTGCCACATAAATCTTAATTTTGACTTATCTCCTGTTTTTCACATCCATGAATTGCACAATTGTGAGACAGTGCTGAATAACAAGTGACATTTGATTATTATCAATGGCAAGAGCAGAGACCTCAGGGAATCGGGTTGTGAACAGTAGTTGGAAGTTATTTCGTTTAATGACCATACAAGTCAGTTTGATGTGTTACAATGTCTAGAGAGAGACAGCACAGAATTAAAATAAACCGCACTGTAATTAGTGGCTGAGGAAAAGAAAAGGTTTTCTTTTAGGATTTTTTGCATGTGAGAACAAAAGGCTAGACAGCTGAGCTCTGTGAAACTGAGAGCCACTGGGATCCTCCTGGTGGAAAAGACAGGTAGTTGTAGCTCAGTCCGTCATTCTGACCAAATCTCCTGGTTTTATGAGGGTTGTTGAGCAACCATGCTGTACTTTCCGTTTTCGTCACTTATTTCTGCCAAAGTTATGGCTTAAGTCATTTCAAAACAAAAAAAAAGGAACACAGAACCACGCTACTGATCCTGCATATTTATTGTATTGCTGTAGTGCAAGAATGAAATCGTGGGACAACTGAAATTGCATAAACATCATTTGATTGGGCAAATGTAAATTTTGTAGGCATATTGCAATTCACGTGATCCATGAGGACACAGGACTTCTACACCCAGCTCTGTTTTCATGCTATATAAAATCAATCCCATGTCAGAAAACTCTGCAATTACATGGCTTCTCAAAGTTCTGCCACTACCAGTTCTGACTAATGGGACACAATTAAAAAAAAAAAAAAATCAGAAACAATTTTACAAGTGACGAAAGTAGCAGTTTTAAGCGCGAATGGAGAAATAGTTAGTTTTGTGTGAAACGGCTCAGAAGATTTCATTCCCCATCTCATGTAATATACATCACAACACTAAATGGCCACTAGGTTGGCAAATTTATCCTTATCCTTTGAGAATAAAGCAGTGAAAATCATTTCAGGTCTGCTCATGTTGAGCTGCAGAGACTCCTCGGCAGCTCTGAACAGATGGCGGAGAGACAAAGTTATAATGATGTCACGTTCACGGCTTCCTGTTTGTAGACTTTATGATTATGTATCTTCACAGTCTTGTATTTCACTAGTTTACAGCAAATTCGAGTTCATTGACTTGTAAGGTTATATTTTAATCTGACAAAGATCATATGTGTAAATGGTGGTGCAATTCTTTTGGGATCGGAAAATGGTCATTACCTGGAAAAGAGGCAGAAGGAAGTGGGTGTGGCTTAATGTTTCTATAAAGCTGTGTGATTGACAGCTGTAATAACAAATCACTGTAAAGACTCCAGTAGATTCATTCTTGCTGAACAGAGTCTGGGCTTTATCCTGCCTTATAATTATGTTGCGTTGCACTCTCCATTGCTTAAAACAGCAAAAGCCAGATTAAAAAGATGACCACTATATGTCTCATTTTATGACTTCAGACATTCCTTCATGAGAATTACTAGAATGCAACAATAGGTTCATAAGATGTATGTAAAGCAACTGAAATGATATGGAAGAACCTGAAGTGAGTGGTTCAAATACTGACCACTAAGGCTCACATACTTCACAAATTTGAAGTAGTGAAAATTTTGTATATAAGATCAAATATGACATGTTTGCAAAATTTGTTTAATGCAATACTCTGTTTGTGCTTTTAGGTGTTATTTATACCAAATATAGTAAATTCAGCGGTTCACAAACTCTCAAGCAGCACTGTAACCTAGATCGAGAAATACTACTGTCAGAAAATACTTACTGCCAGAAATAAGTGAAAATATTTCAGTCACACAGTGGCAGGATTGTCACTTTCCTGTCTTCCACTATCTGCAAGTGCCATTTTGAAATTCCCTCCATGTTACATGAAACAACAACCTGCGAGCTACAGCTGCACACTGAAATAGGAAAGTTTGGCAAGATACACATGCTTAACCTGACATTTTCCTGGGTAGAAGTTTAATAATTATGAAACCATGGTGCTCTTCCTCATGTACAGGTGCTTCATGACAAAAACTTCTGACACTAGTCACTGTCACTGTCTTCAACTCAGCACTATCCAAGACTAGTATGTTTCAGTTAAAGAAGCAGCCAAACAACCTGGAGAACCGTTGTCCCTATTTCAGTAAGATGGTGAATGGTACCAGACTTACTGTGTGTCAAGTGCTTGTCACAACTGAGGAGGCGGACAACACTGCCGAGTCAGGTGAAAGTGAATTTATTTACATGTGCCAAAATAGTGCAAAAGTGTCACATCATAGGTAGTAGTGAGGACAATGGCTGGAAGACGACGAATACGAAGGGGACGAGTGGACTCAGACAAACACGGTGAAGGAGGATGCAGGTAGACGGGAACGGAGAAACTCCACGGGAGGAGACCAGCGGGAGCAGGTGGCTGGACGGAACCACGGACTGCGGAGGAAGGGAGATCAGGTAAGTAGATGCACATTGATCTACGGGAGGAATAGCAATTGTGGACTTTATACCACTAGCGAACGCGGTCGGACTGGCGAATGCTGACTGGAAAGGCCGGGTATAAATACATCTGATATTGATGAGAAGATGGATTGCACCTGTGTGTCCTCTGTCTGTCATCAGCGCACCTGCAATGGAATGGGAAACATACACAAACACCACCAGGGGGAGCCAAAGTGACAGGATTATGACAGTACCCCCCCGCCCCCCTAACGGTCCACTCCAGGGGACCGACCTGGCCTGGTAAAACTCACAGAGCAGCCCTGGATCCAGGATGTTAGACCGGGATACCCAGGACCTCTCCTCCGGACCATACCCCTCCCAATCGGCCAGGTATTGGAAACCCCGACTCCTCCGGCGCACATCCAGGATACGGTTGACCATGAACGCAGGGTGGTTGTCAATCATCCAGGGTGGTGGGGGAGCTGCAGATGGTGAGTTGAGGGGGCTGGTAGCGACAGGCTTGATTTGGGAAACGTGAAATACCGGGTGGATCTTCATGGACGTGGGGAGTGTCAGTTTGACCGCTGTAGGGTTGATTATGCTATCGATGGGGAATGGACCGATGAATCGAGGTGCCAGCTTGTGTGATTCCACCTGAAGGGGAATGCTCCGGGTGGACAACCACACCTGCTGGTCGGGCTGGTAGTCGGGGGCCGGGGTCCGCAGAGGATTGGCGATGCGCTGGTTCCTTTCTGAGGCCCGGAGAAGGGCTTCCCGGGCATCCCTTCAGGTCCGGCGACACCTCCTGAGGTGCATTTGAACGGACGGCACCACCAGCTCCTCCTCCTCTTCGGGGAACAACGGTGGCTGGTACCTGAGAGACACCTCGAAAGGTGACATACCTGTGGCAGTGGACACCTGAGAGCTATGGGTGTACTCAACCCAGGGGAGGTGTGTCGCCCACGATGTCTGGTTTTGGGCGGCCACGCATCTCAGGTCCCCTCGGGAC
This sequence comes from Pseudamia nigra, assembly GCA_029823295.1. Classification (NCBI taxonomy): domain Eukaryota; kingdom Metazoa; phylum Chordata; class Actinopteri; order Kurtiformes; family Apogonidae; genus Pseudamia; species Pseudamia nigra. The sequence goes on along the minus strand of JAQQAE010005567.1, from coordinate 6,087 downwards.
CTGTTCCCGGGTCCGGATCACCCCGCTGCGCTCTCCTCACCGCCGTCTCCACCTCCCAGGTGACCGCGGCTATGATGCAGGAGGGTGGCAATATGGATTCGGGTTCAGAAGGTCTGGGGTCTGGAGTGAACTGACGAGACAGAGCATCTGGTTTCAGGTTCCTGGAACCTGGCCTGTAAGAGACAGTAAAGTTAAAACGACTGAAAAATAAGGACCAGCGTGCCTGACGGGGGTTCAGCCGTTTTGCCTGCTGTAGGTAACCGAGGTTCTTGTGGTCATTCCATATTGTGAAGGGATGGGATGCCCCCTCCAACCAATGCCGCCACTCCTCCAGGGCCAGTTTAATGGCCAATACCTCACGGTCACCGATGTTATAGTTCCTTTCAGCAGGGGAGAGACGACAGGAGAAAAAGGCGCAGGGATGCACCTTCTGGTCCTCTGATCGTTGGGAGAGGACGGCCCCCACTCCGGAGTACGAGGCGTCCACCTCTACGATGAAAGGCTTGGACGGGTCAGGCTGGGCTAAAATGGGAGTGGAAGTAAACAGTGACTTAAGCGCCAGGAAAGCGTGCTGTGCGTAGGCAGACCAAATGAAGGGGACCTTGGGAGACGTGAGTTGTGTGAGCGGAAAAACGGTGGAACTAAAGTTTTTAATGACCTTTCGGTAGAAGTTGGCAAACCCTAGGAATTGCTGCAGCTGACGGCGGTTGGTAGGAATGGGTCAATTAGCTACTGCCTTCACCTTTCCCGGGTCAGCCTGGATGTGTCCTGCACCCAAGATGTGCCCGAGAAAGGTGATGGAGTCCTGATGGAATTCGCACTTCTCCGCTTTAATAAACAATTGATTCTCCAGTAGGTGCTGAAGAACCAAATGGACGTGTAAGATGTGGTGTTCGAGAGACTTTGAAAAAATAAGGATATTGTCCAGGTAAACAAAAACAAAATGGTTCAGGTAATCACAGAGTACGTCATTCATTAATGACTGGAGACCGCGGGGGCATTGGTAAGGCCGAACGGCATCACCAAATATTCGAAGTGCCCCAAAGGTGTGTTGAATGCGGTCTTCCATTCATTTCCTTCCCGAATATGAATTTGGTGATAAGCATTCCTTAAATCAAGTTTAGAGAAAATCGTGGCACCCTGTAATGGATCCCAAGCAGAGGTGAGAAGTGGATGGGAGTATTTATTTTTAATGGTGATGTTGTTGACAGTCGATACAGGGCAGAGGAGAACCGTCCTTCTTGGCCACGAAAAAAAACCCCGCAGCCACCAGGGAGCTGGAGGGACGCATATGACAGTTTGCTAAGGAGTCGTTTATATATTCCTCCATAGCCTCCCTACCTGGCCGGGACAGATTGTACAGGTGGCCAGAGGGGAGAGGAGCATCTGGAACCAAATCAATAGCACAATCATACGGTTGATGAGGCGGCAACCCCGTGGCACGTTTTTTGCTGAAAACCTCCGATAAATCATGATAACAGTTAGGGAGGACTGACAGATCTACCGGAGGCTGCTCTTTCTCGGACAGGGTTCTAGGGACTATCGCGGACTGGAGGCAGTGAGCGAGACAGAATGGGCTCCATGCGAGAATCTTGTTGCGACGCCAATCGATGTGGGGGTTATGTGTGTGGAGCTAGGGGAAACCTAATAATAACGGGGTGCGAGGAGACAAGATGACCTTTAATGAGATGTTTTCAGAATGGTTACCAGAAGTAACTATAGTGACAGGGTTGGTGATGTGAGTGATGCGGTTAAGCGCGCTGCCGTCGATGGCCTCAGCGGACAGGGGAACCGCTAGAGGGGTGAAAGAAAGTTTGATTTGTTTTGCTAAAGTCTCATCGATGAAATTATCGTCAGCGCCGGAATTGATAAAGACGGGGATAGAGAACGACGTATGGGAAGAAATAATTGTGGCGGGAAAAGAAGACCTGGGGCAAGACACATTGTGCGACCCCCGGTTCACCGAGACCCCAAGACTACCGGTGAGCCCGACCTTTTGGGCCGCACCGAGCAGTCGGCGATCCGATGGCCGGGGACCCCACAATATAAGCACTCACCCAGCCTAATCCGTCGCTGTGGCTCCTCGGTAGAGAGGCGCGTCCTCCCTAACTGCATCGGTTCTTCCGAACCCGTAGAAGACAAAGGAGACTCAGCGCTGAATTGCTGGCGGTGCTGGGACGGATCCAGGGCTATGGGGAAGCTTCGGGACCAAGCACTACGCTCCCGAAGGCACTCCCGAAGGTGCTCCCGAAGGCGCTCCCTCTGTTGATTGTCCAAACGGATCGTTAGATCGATTAGATCATCCAAACTCTTTGGGGGCTCCTTACATCCCAGCTCGTCTTTCAGCGCCTCACCTAGACCCTTATAATAAACTCCCTTCAGAGCCTCATCATTCCATCCGGAATCCGCTGCTACCGTCCAAAACTCGACTGAGTATTCGGCCGCACTGCGGCTTCCCTGAACCAGGTTCAGAAGACGGGCTGAAGCGGAACCAGAATGGTCAGGGTGGTCAAAAATTCATTGAAACTTCCGTTTGAACGAATCGTAGGTCTGGGTGAGCAATGTTTTCCATGCCCCTTCAGCTTCTGCCCAGTCCAATGCCTTACCCCGGAGCAGCCCCACCATGTAAAGTATCCGGGATTCCTCACTGTGGAATGACCGCGGACGCTGACGGAAAACATGTCGACACTGAAGCAGGATTCCACAGTAGCGACGGAGATCACTGGAATACGGTTCTGGGTCGGTGATGGGTGCGTCCCGCTGCTCTTCATGGTTCCTCGATGGAGCAGCGGTCGGAACGGGCTGGGGGGCCGGCGTAGGATCTGAGGCAGAGAGCTGGTTAGCCACGGCCGTCACCTGAGTGACAATCATGGAAACCTGGGGCAGGATCTCATCACGAAACTGGGAAAAATCACGGAGGAGGCGCTCATGTCATCCCAATAGAGTTCCCTGGTTCTGGAGTGCGTCGAGGATGGCGCGGGACTCGGCAGGGTCCATATTATTGGCCAGTCCGATCTGTCACAACTGAGGAGGCGGACAACACTGCCGAGTCAGGTGAAAGTGAATTTATTTACACGTGCCAAAATAGTGCAAAAGTGTCACATCAAAGGTAGTAGTAAGGACAATGGCTGGAAGACGACGAATACGAAGGGGACGAGTGGACTCAGACAAACACGGTGAAGGAGGATGCAGGTAGACGGGAACGGAGAAACTAGACAGTGCTAGCATAGTACATAGACCAGGGATGTCCATTTTCCCTGTAGTTAACAGAGTTTCTTGCCATAATATGGATTTGTGAAATACTTATAGTAGTACATTTAGCGTTATTGTCTCTGTATCCACTGTTCCTGTGCAAACGGCAACTGTTGATCTAAAGCACAGTAAGAAAACAAGCAATGGCACAAATGATCACAAACTGAATCTCATGAATCTGATGAGAGATTGCCATGAGTGTGCACGGGTGAGTTAAGAATCTAAGTTATTATCATTATGGAAAGAAAAGGTGCTAATACTAATTTCTGATTCATCATCCAGCTCTACTTTTTAGTATACAGTTCCTGTCCTGCTATGAAGCTCATAAATCCAGCCGACCCTCAGTTGTCAGTGAGTCTGTCAGTTGCCAACAGGATGCCACGGGGTGTCACTACTGTCAATACCAGTAGGAGAACCCTGGCCTTACTGCAGAAATCAGCATCAACATCCATGTAATGAAGCTAATTTCCTAATGAAATTCCATCAATCATGCAGTGTCTGGATGTGGGGCTGCATCCGTAAGTTCTTGCATTTCAGGATACATCCAACTCATTGGTATGCTGTGTGATGTGGCCACACACTGGGTTTTAAAGCTGCCGGGTCATTAAATGTCCACACAACAGTGGCAGTGTGGAATGCTCATCATGCTTGGCAGATAAGGGCCGAGACTCTCCAGAGCATGAAAAGTATATGCAAGCTTAAGATTTTCATAAAGTACCCTTGTCTCCTAATCCAATATTAACACAGGAAAGAGCATGAAAAGACAGAAAGAGACAAAACCTCAGAAAAATGTTGAATTTGAAAGTCTAATGCTGGGTTGATCCTCTAGGGGAGTATTGATCACAGGAAGCAAGCAAACAGCCTTCATGTCAGATGTGTGACGGGGAAACTTCCTCTCTCGTTTCCCCCAGAGAGTGTTATTTTGCTTGTTTGAGTCTGCGGTACTTGATCACTGTCACAGTATTTAGGAGAAGCAAGATGTGTTGTAAGTAAGTTTGGTGCCTTGCTCTGACTTTGTCCATTCCGACTATGATTAAATGGATAATCTACTCTGTAGTGCAGACTGGATGATTTAAATCACAACAGGACACAAGGAGGGGCATTTATGAAGCATCAGAAAGTAAATGGAAATAACAGAAAAGCAGGTTTTGCTTATAACCAGTGATGGGCAGCAAAAAGAGAAAAGTAGTCAATTAAATGCACCGTTCCTTTACAAATATGACTTACTGTAGATTGATGTGGTCATAAATACAAAACATCTCATAAAAACGAGTCAACTTCATCATGTGGAATTTATTGTGACTTTATATTCTGTACAGCTAATAACAATGTCAAACACACATGAATTATCATCAGTATGGGTTTTGATCCACGTATTATTGACGTCAGTCTGAAGTTTAAGGTCTCTAAATAAATGACTGACTTCATATTTGCTTAAAATTTACTGTATTTTCCTAATAGAATGAAAAAACTACTCAAATCGTGTGTGTAGACATTGAACATTGGAGAGTAAAATATAATAAGTAAAAATAAACCAAATAATAAAATGAGTAAAAATAAGCAAAATAATTAATAAATTGAGTAAAAATGAATAAATCAACAAAATAAAAAGAACAAAAAATTAAGAGCATTAGTAAAAACGAAATGAAAGAATACTCAAGAAAACAAACAAAATTAACAGATAGTGTGCAAAAATTAACAAAATAATCAGGAAACTAATTGTCCAAAAAAATTAGAAAAATTGATTCAAATACTCAAGAAAGTGAACAAAATTAAGAAAAATATAAAATAAACAAAACAAGCAAAAATATGTGGCAAAATGAGTTAAAATATGCCATTTAATCAAGAAAAGATGAAGAAAAATGAAGAAAATAAGCAATTAAATTATCTAAATAATCAAAAAACAAACAAGTGAATGAAATCAAGTGACAAAATAAACTTAAAATGTAAAGTAAAGCAGTGGATTTTAACTAAATAAGCACAAATCAAAATGAACAAAGTCTTCTAAAAATTGATATAAATGAAGAAATAACCAGGAAAATTGAATGAACCCAACAATCAACACAACTGCCATTTTTGATATAAAGCAGGATTTAATAAAACAAAAAAGCTACCTATCATTTCAAGTGTTTTGGGGGCATAAATGTTCATTTTATCAATATTGAGGGGCACAAATTTAATTTCCATACAGTGTAGGACCCTGCTGACAAACATAACTACAGTATATACCTGTGATAGTGTGAAAAACACTGAAATCATCGTTCTAATCAGAATTTATCCACTTTTACCAAGAAAATACAGTTTCCATGAGCTCAGTTAAGTGGATCACAGCAGCTTTTTACAAAACCATTTCTCTGGACAATAGGCAAGGCAAATTTATTGATACAGCACATTTTATACGAAGGAGCAGCTCAATGTGCTTTATGAAAAACAGAAAATTGAGAAAATAAAATGAAGAATATAATAAAAACAATAAAAACCAAAATACAAAAACAGAGAAAAGTGAGAAAATTAGTGCAAGTTAAAATAATAATTTAAGTTAAAAGTAGTATCAAGATCCTCCTCAAGTCTGTTATTTTAGTTCAGGGGTCGGCAACTCTGGAGCCCCCCTGCTGTGGCTCTTTGCAGCATTGACAAAATATAAATAAAAAAAATAATAATTACACAGTGGACTTGTTATCCAGATAGTGAACAAAATAACAGCAAAAGGGTTAAATCACAGGAAGTTCTGTTCACTATTAGACAGTGCATATTCGGTTCTTCTGCTGCAGAACAAAGTCCGGTGTCTGTGCAGAGGAGAGGTGCAGAAAATTTGCACTGCTTGTCTGGAACATG
>JAQQAE010005566.1:0-17498 GCA_029823295.1 Pseudamia nigra | reverse complement strand
CTAATGTTTATCAGTACATTACAGAAAATAATGAACTTTATCACAATATGCTAATTTTTTGAGAAGGACCTGTATGTAATGCCATGTTATGTCTTTTTCAACCAAATTCTGCACATATTGCAACAGCATGGCTTCACAGTAAAAGATTTATGTGGTAAACTGGCTTGATACAGTCCAGACTTGTCACCCACTGCTCATAAAATGTAAAATACAACAAAGGTGAAGTATAACCATTGAGCAGCTGAAATCCTAAGCAAGAATAGAAAAACTTTCTACTCTAAAGCTATTGGTCTTTTCAGTTCAAATTCCCTTGCAGAGTGTTGTTAAAGGATTAGGTGGTGCAACAGAGTTCTAAACATTTCCCTGACCCAACATCAAATTCAAAATCAGCATATAATTAAACAAATAAATAAATACAATTTCTCAATTTCAACATTTCATATGTTGTCTTACTGCCATGATCAATTAAATATGGAGTGTTTATGTTTTGTAAATGATCACATTTTGTGTTCATGTTCATTTACACAACAGTTTGGTTTGTTCAGCTTGTTTCAACATTTCTTTCGAAGACAGTGTCATGGAAATGATCCCTTGCTAATGTTAAGCTCGTGTTTTTTTTCTGCTGAGAGAAGTCAAAATGTCTGCTGTGAGAAAGGTCTGTTACTGGCAGGAACAATGACATTGTGGATAATTTGAGCTGCCTACCTGTTCGGTGTGCCTCAGTCTCCTCTTTTAACAAGCTGCCGAGTTAATGTCATGTGTCCTGCACGTCCCAAACTAACAGACTAAGTCAGTATATGATGACATGAGTGAGAATGGGTTTGTATAATTTTGATGTTGTACCTTGCTCCAGTATTTCAATAGGATGCTTTTAGGTGATATCATATAAGCCCAATTTACTTTTAAAATTTTAATTTATTTCACAGTCCCTACATTCGTACACCTGGCATGTCAGCATGACAGCTCCAAATTGTGTGACTGGATTTACTTGACACCCGCTGCAGCTACTGAATGATTTCCATCCTATCAACTTCTGGTAAGAGTCCTAAAAAGATTGAAAAATCACTGACAATTCTGCTATTCAGTGGCTACATTTTTCAGTGGATACCTTGTGATTGTGGGCAGTCTAAAAACCTCTTGTTTTGTAGGCTGTTAATAGTTAATCATAACAGTTTCTACAACAGTTCTCAAATTTCAGCATCTTGCCCACAGCAGGTTTTTCTGTATTGTGGCTCTTTTTTCAATCTTGATGGACTAAATATGCAAATCAGTCATAACAAATTAAACCACAATGAGTGGAGTAATTATTATTCTGAATTGCTATATGCATCACAACAATTAACCATAGATAATGATACACAACACCATATACGTACACTGTGAATGTGTGCCTAATCAGATATTCCCTCAGCATTGTCATATTTCAGAGTGTCCTTTGGTTGTCAGCTATGGAAGTGGAACCACCGGTCATTATGAAGATGCAGCTGAAGTCCTCATCAGGATGATCCTGTTGTCACTGCAGATATAATTAACACTGTCTTGCCGGATAATCCTTAATTATTTGCCAGGGAGCTAGATGATACTCGTTTATTGTTGTCATGCGTGAGCTGCTGAGACCCAGTCGGAGGATCAAGAAGTCGGTGATAATCAGTCAGAGTGAGAAATAAAGTTAATGCCTAATTTAATTGGCATTTCAGACAGAATGAAATTTATCCATATTATGGCTTACTTCACACAGAGAACTTCATGAAGGTTATTCATGGTCACTTTCAGGGATCTGCCATGCCTACAACTCATTTCATGATCTTAACCACCCTTTTAATTAACCTCCATCATGAAAGCAAAAAGGAGATTTTTAACTGTGTTTGAAATGAAACAAGGCTTCTGACCAAAAGTATGTGGTACATGCAAACACCTTGAACAAACTTGAGAATTTCTGTGATGGTAAATATACCCAAAGTTACTATCAGTTTTTCAACACTAGTTTAATTATTAGTCTAAGTTTTCTTGACAGTAGTGACCATGTTTCATCCATACTTATATTTTTACTTTAAGAACTAATTCTAGTAGAACTGAGCAATATGGCTAAACATATTCTCACAATAAATATTATAAACTCTTTTTTTTTTTTCATGTCAAAGTTGGAAATGATGGAACAGATGACTAAGGTGGTAAAGATGCAAAAGCATAATAGGCTTATTAAAAGATGCACACATACAAATCCATGGTAAGCTGAAAATGAAAAGATGCGAGAAATGAGAAACATGGTAAAATATGCAAAAACATGAAAACAATGGCAATGATGCAAAAAATGGAATGCAAGATGAAAATTGTACAAAAAACCCCAATAATAAGAAGTGAAAAAAACACTCCTGTATTCTGACTTTTATTTCTTGCTCCGGAAATTAAAAATACAGAATTGGAGTAATGAGGATTCTCAATTCTTTTCTGACTCTGAAAGTAGGACTGTCTTATCTTTGTTTTGGCCTCAGGGCTTGACCTTGCGACTGCAAGACCCCCCGTGGAGGAGATACAGCCAGAGAATGAAGTCCCTGCTTTACCCTCCCACTCTGATTAACACTACACACTCTGATTCTGAGGTCAAAGGCAACTTTTATGGAGGTGTGTCAACATGGCAACTGCCATGGGACTGTTACATGTTGGACATGCGAGGGGAGAGGAGCTCAGACATCCTTATTGGGACTGAAACCACATGTGCATCCATGGTGTCATTATTACACTCACTACATGACCAAGGCTCTCTGAAAATTTTGCTTTGCTATGAATGTTTGTGTTGCAGCTTGTCTGGTAATTGTACTGAGAGTTTTTTTTTTCTATGTGCCATAATTATGCTCCTTTACAAGAATATTTCTGGTAACTGTGTTTTTTACTCGACTATCCTGATGTTCCTACCCTAAACTTTCCACTTTTTCCCTTCTTTTAAGGGGGGAAAAAGATATCTATCTATCTATCTATCTATCTATCTATCTATCTATGTGAACTTAATGTTTTGGTGACACGATGGTGCAGTGGGTAGCACTTGTGTCTCACAGCTAGAAGGTCCTGGGTTTTGAGGTGACTCAGCACAGAACCCTAATGCAGATACAACAGCTTCATTCAGCTAATACTGGAAGCTTGTCTGCTGAACTTTTAACCAGCAAGGCAGGTTTTATGATAGCTGATGTTAGCAGACTGCATTTCCAAGCTACACAAGTACTTATTATGGAAATCAGTGTAAATCCTGTTATCATGGATGTAGGCACAGTGCTCATTGTTCAAAATTAGAAATCACTGAAATGAACTGATTAACACATGAAAGTGTTTTCACATATGTTCGATATTGTATCTTTAATACTATAGCCGGCAAGACGATCCATGATGCCCTAAATGTTTACTGGACACTCAAAAAGGCAGGCAGGAGTCCAAGGTAATAACAACAAAAGATGTATCCACTGTTGCGTTGCCACTTGAGACTCAACCAATAATAATTCCATAACCTGCACTTCATCATTTATTATCAATCCTTTGTAATCTCTTTCTCTTTATCACCATCTGTTTGTACGCTCGCTCTCTCTCTCTCTCTTTCTGTCTCTCTCTCTGGTTTCCAGGGAGGTCTATCACAGCCAGGCTGAAATGAAAAAATGAGAAAAAGGATAGACGTGCCTTTCTGTGTTGAAGTGAGCATCCTAGCAACAAGGAGAAGCATTTTGCACCACAGCGATCTGCTGCTTGGAGGTCTCTCTTATGATGGAAGGCTGCTAATTTTGTTCTTACATTAGTTTGGGAACATTAATTCTAATGGATTTACATGCAGTGGCCATCACTAGTAGTTTGTCCTTTATGTGACAATAAATCTACCCACCCTACACATTGCTTATTGCCCTTGATGGGACATTTAAAAATACCTGGAATACGTTGTGTTGCGCAAAGCTTATGTTAATCAACACGGCTCCTCTTTTCCTCATGGCCTGAACCTCTGAAACCCAGGCTCAGGTATGTGTGGGAATAAAGCGTGTTAGAGCCATACATATATTTTTTTTTTCATCAACACCTCTGTTGAATCCTGGTTAGAGGATTGCACTTTCGGCAGACCCCCCACTCACTTCAATTAGTGACCTCTGCAGGCTCCTCGGAGCAGAGTGCTGAGATTCTTTGCAAATCCACATGATCAAAATGTATGATTAATGCTTGCTTTCCATCCCAGCCAGGGATAATCATCCAAAGATTCACAAAGCCATTAATACCTCTCAAAATAAGGCTGCAAAAGCTGCTTTAAGCAGCATTTTATGATACCTGGTGTAGCTATCTTTGCACTCCATATTCATTAGTATGGAAGGGATGCCATGAAGCAAAGATTCATTAAGAACACAGCCTGTTACATTTAAGGTAATGGGCACTAAATCTTTAAGACACTTTCATAGGATGTTTGAAACTATATGAATATATTAAAGGCAAATAAGGATTAAAGCATTTATATACACATGTGCATAAATTTGAGTTAATCTTGTGGTTTAGACACATTTACTTTTTTTTTTTTTTTGAAAATAGGATTCCTTTGACCAAATTTGGCACATGAAATTAACACACACAAAGATGCTGTTCATTAGTGGTGAGTTGCAGTTGTGAAGAATCTGTGATTACAGTCCTCTCCTTACACTGGGGGCTCAAGCTTCATATCAGTTGGTAGGAGAACAGCATGGCCTTAAGAACACTTCAGCTAATCACCCATCTGTGGCTATTGTCAACCAGAACCATATGTGACTGTGATGTCTGTTTATTATAATGAGGATGAAGATAAGTAGCATTTGATTACTTCCTCACAAATGGTGCTGCATGAAGTACTGTATGTGCCCAGGCTGTTTCAAATCATGCACGGATACAGTAATTACTGCCGCTCTTACCCCCAGTATTCTCACAGTGAAATTATGAATTTCAAATGTCAGGAATCCATTACTGCTATCTTTGTTCTGTTGTATATAGAGTGTCCGGCACAGAAAGAGCAAGAAATCACTTTTCACTATCTGGTTTTTGCTGCAGAAGTGATTTGATCACTTGATACCATCATTCCACTGCTTCTATTTTCTCCACCATAGGACGGTCCCCAGGGAATACACAAACATAATGGTTTTCGAGAAATATTATCGACCTGGCCTGAAGCTGAACGTGGATGCTACTGTAATGATGCCATTGCCTTGTGGGTAGATGAGACACAACTCAAAAATGTGAAAGTACTTTATTTGAAAGTAGTTTGGGTTGGCATTTTAAGGAGAATTCAGGTATGTCTGATTACATGAAACAACTTTTTTCACGTAGTCCTATACACAAAATGATGTGTGCTTTCTCATGATATTACTATAATATCGGGGTTAAAGATAGCTTTGTTATTGTGTAAAGCTGAGCAATTCCATATTTATCATTACAAACATACAGTATAAGAAGCAACTGAAATGTGTAATATGTTGCTGACAGTGACAACTGCATAGTTAATAGATAACCCTGAACCTCTAACAGCCAAGCAAATTTGCCTTGATACAGTTTTAAAGCATACAAGGTATGTTTCGCAAAATCTCTGTCCAATAGCCCAAGCAAAACTTTAAAAGTCTGCCAGATGTGTAAAAGTTTCATTATGGGGACATTTCCTTGTGTCCTTATTTGAAGATTGTGTTGGAATCTGGGTTGTTTGTTAACAGTTGCTGGATTAATTTCTAGCACTTACTGGATTTCTATTCAGTTCTTTGCATATTCAGTTTGCACACAAAACTACACAGTGAAGCTACATCTTCATTAAAAAACTATATTCAGCAAACCTTTTGGAAAAGTTTACAAAAGCAAGGTAGAGAATATTGAAACAGATTCTGTGAACTATACTGTGCTATGCTATGCTACTAATGATGAATCTGCATATGGGGATAAAGGTTTAAAGACTGTAGAAATCTTTCATTTTATTCAAGAAATAACCATAAATGCCATATTACATGGGAAACAGTCAAAAGAGTTGCTTAGACAAGTGCCAAAACTTTGATAAACAGTGCTACACCATCCAGACCAGTGGTTTGGTTGAGGGAGCAAGAGTCAAGTAGCTTCAAGGTTTTTTTTTTTTTAACAAAATATCATAGACTGCATTTAAAAGATGGACACACCCTACATGATGTTGCCCACAGTTTCTGAAAAGTCATGTGGAAACTTAAACAAGGACCTTCCGTGTCACCATATTACCACTGCTGCCAGTCACTCCCATCCAAAAACTGACTTAGATTGGGATGAATTGAATGGAACGACTCAGATGCACCTGGATACACCTATGTCCTCAATTATGCACAAATACTGTGGCCTGGAATACCTGGCCAAGTCAGTTGTATAACAATTCATCCTCTGTACAATGTTCACAAAGGTAGAATCATAGGGACCAAAACTGTTGTCTTTTCCAGTCTGTAAACAAGTTTATTTCTGCTCTATACCTGTCCATTTTAATACAGGACTCAATGGTGGATGAATAACTTTTGTTGTCAGTCTCCAGCAGTCACTTAAATTACTGCAGTTTTTGACACTTCCACATTTGACTCATGGCTCAGTGACAGAGATTGCTGCTTGCAAAATACCTCTTATACTTAATCTATCAGCTCAGTTAGTGTGCTACTGTCCAAAGTGCTATATCTATTTAAATGAAAAAGTTTGAATGAAGATAATGATGAACAGAATCTTAGCATTTGCTGCAGAATAGTGTTTTAAAATTTGTGATACATTTGAATGGATTTGGGTATTCAGGGAAAACCCAACTTGAGTCCTCTTAATAGAAATCAATGCACTGGCTGTTTTCATAGGCAAACTGTTTTGTGCTGGGAGCCGGTCTTAAGCAAACTCCTTTTCTAAGCTAACAGTCCTAACGGTAGTGTTGTACACTGCTGCTGCTTTGGGAACAGAGAACCAGTGAAGACCGAAGGTCAACAAACAGCCACCTTCCAGAAACAGACTCCAACAAAGTCTTTACCTAAGCAGACAACTGTGCATGAACATTACATATTAAACCTTTAAATGATTCATCAACACACTTCTTGAAAACATGGTCTATCCTTATTTTTCCATCCTTATTTTCCATCCTTACTTTTATCATCCTTATTATATCCTTATTTTTCCAGTGTCTGAACATCAGCACGTTGAGAGACACTGGATTTGTTTTTAATAAGACTCTATTCATAGAGCTCTTTGTCATAATTCTTCTGCAAGTGTCAGCAGTTACTGAGCTTGATGAACATTAGATGGGTACTTGAAGAAATTACACTGTGATTTGTGTTGCGCTTAATGCCATGCTACATCAAGAGGTCTATGCACTGTAATGGGCAATTGGGACCAAAAAGCCTATTACATCAAACTGAATCCAAAGCCACTGTACAGACTGGATGTTATCCTCGACTGCAATTAAAACTTCCATTCACGCCTTTAGATGATGTCCAACCACATGTAATGCAGAATATATTTCCTCGCAACCTGTATATTAAAAGCATTAAAAGACAGGTCTGCTATAAACCCTGCCTGTGACTGAGAGCTAAAAGGGTTTTCTATTTCAGTGGAAAGCGACAGATATCCAAAGAAACATGTCTCCATTTTCTTTCTCAATGTGATCTGAATTGTTGCTGTCAAACTCAGAGAATATCCATTAGGAGCATCCATTAAGACTTGTTTTCATTTCATTTGGAAGATGCTTTTATGAAGAGAGTCTTAACAGTGGGGGCACAATTATAGGTCTTATATGTCAGCCATTTTAAGGCTTGACAGACATTGGATATCAAAGAAAAATAGGGAAAAAATATTTTTGTATTTCAAAATGCATTACTTTTCTAGAATTCTATTGTGCTTTTTCAGCTAAATGGCCACTGACTTGATTTTCCTGGAACAATTAAATGTGGGTCTATTCAACAGCCACAAAGGAGGGATGATGGCAAATCAGTCTTTGTTAAGGACCAGCACAGTGTGAAATTAAGTGTTGCTGTTGTATGCAGCGGCAGCGATCAGTATTTACACCTGCTACCCTCTGTTAGCTTATCAGGATATCAAACACAATTTCATTTTCCAACAGATGCTTTAATAATGTGGGAGCATGAATATTCAAAAATTACAAAGTACACACTGCAGTTATGTGTATTTTGCATGAGCACAGAAGTGGATTATTAATACATTATAACAAAATATATCCGGTGTGATCACAAATTTGATGCAAAATGTAAAATAAAAATGTATGCAATGCCATCACTGATATTAAGAGTTCAAACTGATATGTAATCTGTGAAAAAGACTTCAAGCAACCATGCTCAAGAATATATTAACAGATTAGATTCCTCCATCTCCTGCTGTCAGAACATATGTATGTATTCTACAATGTACATCTGCAGTAATTAACAACAGCAGAAAGAATAAGGAAAAACATTTGTTTTCCGAGCTGCAAACTGCAATCAATGACATAAAAGACACAGAGATTCTTTTAAGATGAGCCAGCTAGATCAGAGGGGCTCTTCAAATCTTTCAGAAACTTCAGCCTCACCTTGTTATGTTGTAAACAATCACAGCGGCAGCTAGAGCGGCAGTCTGTATCCACCAAGATCGGCACATCACAGACTTTTCATCTGGGGACTTGATACAGTTTCCTCCAATGATAATGAGGTCTCTTTAGATGGCACAGCTTACTTGGCTGAAATGAAAGGTAAAAGGTAAATAAAGAAGGGGCACAAGCTGCTGCATTGTGATACCACAATAGACACAAAAGTGTCTTTGGCTACACAAATGTATAAAATGGTGAAAGAGGGAGAGAGAACCACTTAATGAAAGAACAAGCAAATGTGCAGCCTTTAATCACTGACTGCATAAAAGAAGAGGATGGATTTAGAAACAAGGAGTTTGTCACCATGTTGACTCTTCGGCACCACAAATGTCTAAACTGTAGATAAAGAGAGTGAAGCTGGAAGAGTATCACAAGTGATGGGTGAGCTAATATGTGTGTTTCTATGAATGAATTCAATGAAGTTTCACATAAAAAAATATAAAAATGTAAAATTCAAGATATAACTTCCTGAGAATTACACTAGTTTTTTGAGCCATAAGTGTTTCTTTTTCCTTTGCTGAAAAAGAGTAAACGTGCCTAAAGAAAATGGAGACACCTTTCACAAATGGATGTTAATGTATCATACATTTAAAGTGCTCAGGACATGCTTTTCTGTTTTTCTGACCTTTTATCATGTTGCAAAGGAGAATTCTCATTGTAAACATGAGAAAGCACAAAACAATAAATCTGTCTATTTTTGGCCAGACTTCCCTAAATGGACATTCTCACTGTAGCGGAGGCTAAGGGCTAGGCTAGCATTAGCCTCCAGGAGAACGTAAACAGCTGTAACAGTTACAACCAAAGGTTA
Source organism: Pseudamia nigra (assembly GCA_029823295.1). NCBI lineage: Eukaryota > Metazoa > Chordata > Actinopteri > Kurtiformes > Apogonidae > Pseudamia > Pseudamia nigra. The sequence continues at coordinate 8,097 of JAQQAE010005566.1, read as the reverse complement.
CAACTGCAAACTCAGCAGGTGATAGTCAAAGTGTCAAGCTGAATGAAGCAGTAAGCATCAGGTGTTGTTAACATACATACACAGTCCACCTCCTTTGCTCCTAGTAGAGTGACAGTTGTGATCAATCCGGTGAATGCTACGTCCTCCTGGCTGTGCGGTATCACGGATCTCAGTGTGGTATCATGGATCCCAGTGTGGTATCATGGATCCCAGTGTGGTATCATGGATCCCAGTGTATAGCCAGTTTCCCTCACAATTGTCCCACAGCATTTACATACAAAGTTGTCGGTTGCCATCTGCAGCTCTATTTTACCAATTTTGGTTGCAATGGATCAATCAGCTCAGATCAATATAAAAAACACAGGCAGCACATTCAGAATCACAAATATGGACATAAACACAAATGTTCCATTTAGGTCATGTTTGGTTGCAAAAAAGGAAATTACATTTTTTATTCAAGTGACTCAAGATGTTGGAAACTTAATCACCTTGTCACTGAATAACACATATTACTATTGTTTCATTCAGAAAGAACTAAGGCATGAAATTTGTGTTTTTACAATGAATTGCAGCTTCTAGGAATTGACATACTGAATTAAAGATATGCAGCCTAAATACAGTATCATGCCATCTGTGCAACCGCACACATATGATTCACTTGTGGTATGAAGCTGTATGTGGGTTATTTCTCACCGTTGTCTCCTTTTAAGGTCCACACACATCTTCTAACTGTGCTGCAGTGCTTGCACCTTTATTATATAGAAGCTTTCATCTTGAAGGCTGAAAAAGTACCTCACCAGCATCGCTTCAATATATCTCTGCAGCCAAATGTGCATAGAGGAGGACAACATCGTACCCTAATGTGAAAAAAACCCTTCTTCAGCTGGTATTGACAATGCTAATAGAAAAACTGCATTTTTTAAAGTAATCTATTAGTTGTTAAATGCAGCTGTACCTGGAGCCCAGTCCTCCACAGCACTGAATTATGCATGCTATGCATTTATCCTTCTTAGTCAACTTAAACACTCCTGAACTTAATCTTGTGGCCTGGGAAGGTATTAGCCAACTGCTTGTTTTCTATTTGATGCAAGATATTCAATCACCAAAGAAGCATATACAGTAATATAATGTTTAAAAATTCATACAGTTCATTGCAGATTTTTCAATAAAAGAATGAATGGGGAAACCTTGAGCAACCCTTGCTTTTAACGCTTCCATATCTCAACACTTAACTTCTATCTGTGCCACTTATACTGTATGTACAGTATCTACTAAAGACTTCTGCAGGGATGTTGACAAAATAAAGTGTGCTCATTTGATTTTTTTTAATTAATTTTTTGCTTGGGCCTAAAGAATAGAATAATAGAATATAATAAATATTTTCCTTTAGCTCACCAAAACATTCACATCAACTTGAAATCAGATAAAAACAAGTAGCACAAGCAAGCAGAAGGATGTCATACATTCATACATTAAAAGGAGATCACACTGACATTTGTATCATAGAAAATGTCAACAATCTTTATATATTCATATTTTTAGCGCTAGGGATGAAGGACTTCTTAAAAAAAATTTTAGTAGCCAGGGGGACTTGATAGCAACTGCTTGAGTTCAAGCGCTCATTTCTTATAATGTACTCTGTAGTGTCATCAAAACTCATTGTAGAGTCCAGAATTGTACCAAGTTATTTAAAATTATCCAGTTTCAATGGGTTGGCCATCAAAGTGATGATCAGTGCTTTAGTCTTGGCCACATTAATCTGTAGGTGACTCGTCTGACACCATGTTTGAGAAGCCTCGGTGTAGTCCAAGTATGCATCAGAGTATGATTTGTAACTCAGGCATACTCTGACCTCACTGTTGTATCTGCCCACTTATCATTAGAAAACAACAGAAAAGAAGGTATTATTATCTAAATTGCTTGGAACAAAAGTGAGTGCAGGTGCAGTAGCAGGTTGTCAGCCTGTCAGTGTTCAAACCATACACAAGGCACTGCAACAAGTCGACCTGCATGGCCGCCGTCTCAGAAAGAACCCTCTTCTGAAGTTGACTCACAAGAAAGCGCGCAATCACTTTTCTGAGGACAAGTCATCAAAGAGCATCAATTATTAGAACCATGTCCTAGGGTCTGATGAAGATAACTTGTTGGACCAGATGGTGTCCAGTGTGTGTGATAACACACACGTGAGGAGTACCGACATGTAACTGTGCCCACTGTCAAGCACGGTCATGGTAGCATCATGGAACGGGGCTGCATGAGCTCTACTGCCACAGGAGAGGTGGATTCCATCATGTACTGTGACATCCTGAAGCAGAACATAATGTCCTCCCCTTGGAAACTGGAGTGTACAGCAGGTTTCCAACAAGATAACAACCTACCAACACATGTCCAAGATGACAGGTGCCTTGCTGACGAAGCTGAAGGTGATGGAGTAACCAAGTATGACATGAGACATGAGACTAGCCTGCATTAATATCGCCCTGCTTTTTTCTCCCAGTTCATCTACAATAGCCTATGTTTCAACTTTTACTTTAAGTGGACATCCACATCAACACGAGCTGTTGCTAAATATGTACTTCAAAGGTTGTATACATCTTCAAGGATCCATTTGGTTTGTGAGAAGGAAAAAAAAAGACGAAAAAAGCACAGAGCGCTTTTCCAACTGTGCGACCAGCTCCACGGCACGTGGGATGAATTCTCTGGGTGCAGTCTTACTCTCCAGTGGCCCAACACTGAGAAAATAACTGCTCTACATAAATAATGACTTTTTTTTGCATTAATTACCTGAATATTTTGTTAATTTTCCTACTTATATATTCAATGGTCTCCATTATTTTATTTATTTTATGTTCAAGTCATTTTTTTAATTGTTTAGATTCTTGAAGTTTGTTCATATTTGTGCATTTAGTTTTATTTTGGCCATTTTTACTCACTCCTTTTCCACTCATTTAGTTTCTTGTTCTCTTCATTTCTTGCTCATTTTTCGATCATGTTCTTCATTTTAAATACATTTATGTTCATACTTTTGTGATTTTAATTTTCTGTTAAGAGTTGATTTTTCTTAATTTACTTTTCTTGATTTATTGCCTTTAGAGTATTGTCTGTGTATTTTTCATTTCATTTCATTTAGCTGCTGACTTTGTTCAAGTTTTCGCTTAGTTTACTCATTTATTTTGTTGCATTTTTTTGCTCATTTTTTATTAGATTTTTTTCTGCCATTTTTGTAAAATATTGTTTATTTCACTTCATTTGTTCATCGTCTGTACATTTTTGCTCACTTTGTTCATTCCTCTGTCTATGTTCTTTAGTGTTTTGAATACTTTGCTCATTTTTACTTTTTGTGGCTCATTCTGTTGATTGTGTTTATTTCTTCCTCATTTTTAGTCATTTTTTTCCATATGTTGTTCAATTTCTGGATCATTTTGTAAGTTTTTGTAAATTTTCTGAGCAATTTTGTACATTTTTTGCTTTTTTGGCTCAATTTGTTAATTTAGTTGCTTATTTTGTTCAAATGCTTGATTATTTTGATAACTTCTCCGCTTTGCTGCTTGTATTCTTCAATTTCTTGATCTTTTTAACTTTTTTGCTAATTTTTCTTCATTTTCTTGACTATTTATTTCTCTCCTACGGTTCTGCACAAAAACAGAAACTGCTACATTGACAAGTCACTAGAAAACAGATGGTTAAGTGTTCAGCACTGATGTTTTTTTCTCTCCCACTTGATACATCTATATTTCAGTTTTTGTCTGCTCACAGCTGATACTTCAGTGGACGTCCACATTGGCACCAGCCGTTACTAGAGATTCACTTCAAAGTGCCTATACACACACATCTTCAAGAATCCATTTGGTTTGTGAGAAGGGAAACAAAACAGTAACGAGGGAAAAAAAACACACTGCTTATCCCACTGTGTTTAGCGGCGAGCATCCACCCACAGCATGTGGACTGTGGAGTAAATTCTTATTGTCTTGGTCTCCTCGCAGTACCGACTGTGTGTCGACATGAAAGATGTGTTTGGATGAGGGTCTGGATGAGAATTTAATGAGCCAAGATCTGAGTGAGCCTAAAGCTATGGACGCCGACTGGGTTTTAGGTTTTGGGGGAGGATTCCTCCTTCTTCAGTTGCCTTTATAAGTTGATTCACCTGTATGTGTCCACGTACTAGAAACATGTCTTGTTTGTGACATTTGTGTGATCATAGGTGCAGATTTTAATGATGGGTGGGATTCCCTCAGTTTTAGTGGTTTTACATGACACTGTGGATCCCCGGATTACGTGAGCATCTGCATTCAAATTTTTCGGGTTACGAGAAAGATATCGGGCAAATTTTTGTAACGGCTGACATGCAAAAAAATTGGGTTGCGAATAAAATTGTTCGCAAGTCCTCCAATAGGGAGCACATGTGTCGCGACGTCCTCTAGCTACGAAGCTACGAGAAGCTACGAGACTAACCAATTAAATAAAGTTTGCTCTTTACATTTAGTGCGTGTACGTCAAGTCTCTGCTTCCCTCCCTCCTCCTCCTCCGCCATAAAGCCTCCTTTGCCTGCAGCCATCTGTCTCCAAGGTAACGTGTCATTATAAATAATTTTTAGAACTACTTCCATGCATTCCTTTTCAGATAAATAACATAACTTCCTTTTCAGATAATATAGAAATAAACATTCTTTTCCAGATACTTTAAGTGCACGTACAGGTATGTATATATGGGAGTTTTCTTGGGTCTTGGAACAGATTCATTGGTTTTACATGTATTCTTATGGGAAAACCGGTCCCAGGTCTCGAGTTTTCCACTTATATGAAAACATTACATCTGTTAAACATTATTTATATATTAACATTCTTTTTAACTGTCTTTTAAAAGAATCAAATGTGGATATAGTCTTTAGAGCAAGGCCTAAATGATTTCAGAGGGAAGGTCCTATACTTTGTGTACTTTGATTGACATTTTATTTCATAAAATATTACGATATCTTCATCTGCAATATTTTGACAATATTTAATGTAAACATATTGCCTTTGTCTCTTCATGTATAAATATGTACATATGGACAATGTTTTGTCCAGATGCCCGTAATTTTTTGCAGATGCACAGACTTGCATCTGCCCTTCTTTAGAACTTCAGTTGAAAAACAAAACATTTCTGAAAGTCCAAAAATGGTTTTCTTTCACATTCTCTGCTCAGTTTTCTTCAAGGTTTTGAAAACAGTGTGTTAGCATTTTTAAAATGTGCTGAAAATGTGCAGTGTTTTGCAGCTGTTGGTTTGTGAGTGAGAAAGAAGTTCATGAATTTTGGAAAATGTGCTCATTGAATGCATTTTGTGCAAAAGCAGTGGAAAATGATTTAGAGTTTAATTCACATAGGCTTCTGCTTTGGTGACGGTGTGAAGTTTTGAAAGTTTGACTTCAGTATTCAATAATCAAACTTCAAAAAGAAGAGTTTATTAGGTATTTTCAGTGATGCTCCCTGTTGTTAGTGTTTTTTTTTAAGTCAGTATGTCATCAGCAACGACAGTGTTTGCTTTCTAGTGACAATTGTTGTCAATGTTCGAATGAATGAGCAGATTTTGAGACATGTATGTAGAGTTTTGGGAGTTTGAGTGGGTTTTGCAGGTGAGATTAACTCTTTGTTCAAGATGGTTTGGAAAAAGTAGCTTCAGTTTTGGCCAGTGTGTTTAAGCAATTAAAAAAAACTTAATTTGTTATTTCCTTATTTTTCTTATCTTTTATACAGTATATTTGATTCCTTATTTTGTTCATTTTTTTCATTTTCCCTCTTTTTGTTATTTTGTTTTTTTTATTTTTGACATTCTGTTGCTCATTTCATTTCTACTCATTTGGGGAATTATTTTGCTCCTTTTCTGTTCATTTAGTTGCTTATTTTGTCACATTATTTTCTGTATTATTTTGTTCATTTTGAGTCTTATTTTGTTCATTTCTTTCATTTTTTTCTTCATTTTGATTCACTTATTTGACTATTTTGTCCATTAGATTCTCCTTTTGATTGTGTGTTCATTTTGTTGTTTTTTCAGTCATATTTTTGATTGCTTTACTCCATTTGTAGATTTTCTTTACAAATCTGATCAGTTTGTACATACATTGTTTTTTTTCTGTGTGGTGATTATTTTTCTTTAAGGTTTTCTTCATTTTTGTCCATTTTCTGTGCTATTTTATTCATTTGGTGTCTGGTTTTGATCAGTTTATTTTCCTTTTGGTGTTTCTTTTCTTTGTTGTCATAGCCTTCATTATTTTGTACAAATTATACATTTTCATGAATACTTTTGTGGGTTGTTTTGTTCATTTTTGTTCATTTATCTTCACTGTCTTGCTTATTTTGTTTATTTTTATTGATTTTTTTCCTCCAAATGAAAGCTACAGTATACCCTTCCCTGTCTACAACCCTGCCTTGAACTGCTGCATAGCCGTTGTTTGACCTGGAAGCCCATGCCACAGATAATGTCAGTCTTTGTCAGATGGATCACCTTCATACTTCTGTGAAATCCCCTGATTCATTTTTGACCTTATAGCAAGCTGGATTCAAAGGCATGCCTAAGGCGACGCATATCTGAAGTTAAAAAAAGAAAAAGAAAAATGAGCTACTTCAGCGACGAGCTCCCTTTGACATCCCTACTGGAAGTCTTCATATCATATTGTATTTATAAGTTGTTTTATCAGATCGTTGATGGTTTGAACAGGAAAGAGCACGGATCCTCCTTAGTGAGGTGAATGTGGTGTACAGACTAATGTCTTCTCCCTAATGTGTTTCCCATTCACTTTTCATCTTCTTATGCTCATAATGTTTTGTCTGCATACAGGCATTCTCCCAGCATTCCAGTAACAGGTCTCCAAGAGGTCAATCAACAGTAATGAGGAAGTAATGTGCTTTTCTCCAAACCTAATTAGATTTCTCTTTAGCCAATGGGCTCTCAGATGTAAGAGGCTTAAACTATGCATATCATTTTCTCTGTTTCATTTCACTTCCCTCAGACTGTGAGTGGATCACCCACCACCAAAGATGTAATTGTTTGCCTTTTAAGTCACTGTCATCACATTCCACTGTCTGGGAATGTTCACAAATCCTTTCAGTCCATGCTGCCTCATCTCTCCAACGTTCAATTACAGGGCACATCACATACGTAATATTGCAATCAGCATGGACAGTCTCACAGCAAATGTCAGAATATTTAAAGGCCAGAGGAACTGAGGAACATGTTGCTGAGTTTGCAAAGGTTTCTGTCCCAAAAACATCCCAAACACTCATTTTTTTTTATTGTTTTCTGGTTCTCACAAGGTATTTTTTTAATGGCACCAAATTTTTTGTGTGAACGAGATAATTATTCTATGTATTAATATATATGCATCTCCAAAGGACATAAGTGGGGCAAAAAAGTATTTAGTCAGCCACCAATTGTGCAAGTTCTCCCACTTAAAAAGATGAGAGAGGCCCGTGATTTTCATCATAGGTTCACCTTAACTATGAGACAAAATGAGAAAACAAAAAAACCAGAAAATCACATTGTAAGATTTTTAATGAAGTAATTGGTAGATTCCTCGGTAAAATAAGTATTTGGTCAACAACAAAAGTTCATCTCAATACTTTGTTATATACCCTTTATTGGCAATGACAGAGGTCAAATGTTTTCTGCAAGTCTTCACAAGGTTTTCACACCCTGCTGCTGGTATTTTGGCTTGTTCCTCCATGCAGATCTCTAGAGCAATAATGTTTTGAGGCCGTTGCTGGGCAACATGAACTTTCAACTCCCTCAAAAGATTTTCTATCGCGTTGAGATCTGCAGACTGGCGAGGCCATTCCAGGACTTTGAAATTCTTCTTACGAAGCCACCCCTTTGTTTCCCAGGCGGTGTGTTTGGGATCATGGTCATGCTGAAAGACCCAGCCATGCATCATCTTCAATGCCCTTGCTGATGGAACGAGGTTTTGCCCCATTTATTCTTTCTTTTACACGGATCAGTTGTCCTGGTCCTTTTGCAGAAAAACAGCCCCAAAGCATGATGTTTCCACCCCCATGTTTCACAGTAGGGACAGTGTTCTTTTCCATGTATGCTTCATTTTTGCGTCTGTGAACATAGAGCTGATG
>JAQQAE010005565.1:2085-17498 GCA_029823295.1 Pseudamia nigra | reverse complement strand
CCTCCTCCTTAGCCTCCATCTGTCACAGCAGAATCTCAGTGAGAGCCATGAAAATACTGCCTGCCCTATGTTTTTCAAAGTTTTAAAAAAATTATTCTTTGAGTCCCAACTTCAAAAAATGTACGCGTTGATGCTGTGACTACTCACAATTAATTATATGTGAGACAATTAACATTAAACTTCTTTTTCAGATTTTGATTTAATGTTGCCAACAAGCACAAAATCACCAAAATGAACAAATCAATGAAAGATATGTAACAAAAAAAAACTCAAAAATGAACAAATCAATGAATTGAATAATAAATAAATGAACCGTTATCAACAACGTGAGACATTTATGAGAAAATGAAAAAGTTGCCAGTAAAATGAACAAAAATGACCAAGATTGTAAACAGAGTGAAGGAAAATAAAGAAATGAATCAAGAAAAAGGACAGAAATGGTGAAAAATGTGCAAAATAATCAAGAAAATAAACAAAATAATAAATAAATGAACAATAAATGAAGGCAATAATCAAGAAAATGAAAAATGTAAAGAACATTAGCAAAATAATAAATAAAATTAATAAAATCAGAACCCAAATGAATAAAAATGAACAAAATAATACATAAAATGATCAAAAAGGTGCAAAATCAACAGCAAAATGAAGGAAAATGAAGACAATTTTAAAAAATGGATGTAAATGGACATAGGTGAAGGAAAATGAATAAAATCAGAACTAAAAAGTAATAGAAATGAGCAATACAATAAACAAAATTAAGAAAAAATGACTAAGATAATAAACATAATGAAAGGAAATGAAGAAATTAACCAGAAAAATTTATTTAAAAAAAGGACAAAAATAAATGAAAATGAGCAAAAATAACCAGGACATGAGTAAAATATCCATGCAACAAAATAATCTAAAAAAAATGAACAAAAGTAATAAAAATGAGCAAAATAATCAAAACAGTGAAAAATACAAACCAAGTCAAAATCTAAATGAATGAAAAGGAACAAAATAATCAAGAAAATTAGTAAAATATTCACACAGTGAAGAATGTGAACACAAATGAAACACAACAGCCCGTCTCTCTCTCTCTCTCTCTGTATGTGTGTACGTCTAGGTCTCTCGCTCCACCAAAACAAACTGCAGTGAGTGACAGTGTGGTCTGTGAAGGATTCCAGTGCACTGAAGGAGAACTTGTTTTTTAGAGTTGGCTCAGCAAATCCGAAAGCATCAATGATTCATGGCGTGGTCCGGAATACATCACGTCACATCACATCCAGTTAGTTCCCGTCAGCGCCGCGGATGAAGAGGGTGAGAACAGCCTGCAGCTCACGTTCAAACTCTCGCTCCGACATGAAAACTCTGCACACAGGCCCCGGAGCTGCTTTTATTATCAGCTACCAGTTTGTTTATGATTTGTGCTTATTATTTTGTTAATTTTGGTGATTTCTTTCGTGATATTGTTCATTTTCTCGTCAATTTGGTTTCTTCGGTGCATTGTTTTTTTCATTTTGTTCATTCCGGTGATTGTTTTGTTCATTTTGCCTATTTTGTGGATGTTTTAAATTTTTTTTTGTTCATTATATTCATTGTTTTGTTCATTTTTGTGCATTTTGTGTATTATTTTTGTCACTTTTGTTCAATCTCTTGAGAGTTTAGTTCACTTTCTCTTGATTTTTGTTCATTTTGGGGATTATTTTCTTTATTTGTGTTCACTTTATTGATTGTTTTGTTCATTTTTGTTAATTTTGTTTGTTATTTTGTTCATGTTATGTAAATTTTTTGTTCACTTTGGAGACTGTAATGTGCTCTATAAATAAAGTTTCATTCATTCATTCACTTGATTCATTTTTGCTCATTTTATTGATTGTACTGTTTATTTTTTTCTAGATTTTGTTTGTTATTTATTTATTTAATAGTCATTTCTGCATTTTGTGTACTATTTTATTAATTTTTGTTATTATTTTGTAGATTTTTTTCTTTATGCTTGTTGATTATAGTTAATATGTGGTTACTTTTTAGGATTACTTTGATCATTTTCTTGACTGTTGTTCAATTTGTGGATAATTTTTCTTTGTTTTATTTGTTTTTAATTGTTTTGTTAAATTTATTTTAATTTTTTGTAAATTTTCTTGATGTTTTTGTTTATTTTATGTTCACTTTGGTTTATTGTGTGTATCATTTTCTTTATTTTTGCCCATTATCATAAATCCTTTGTACATTTTTGTGGTTATTTAATTCATTTTCTTGAAGACTGATGCCTATTTTATGGATCGTTTGTTATTTTTTCTTAATTTCAAATATGAATTTGTTTACCTTTGGTTGCTGTCTTCATCATTCAGTTCATTTTTTTTCCCAGAGTTTTGTGTATCTTGTGTATCATTTTCTTGGCTTTTTTCCCTTCATTTTGTGGATAAATGTGTTTGTCAATTTAGTTAATTCAGTGCTTATTACACACTTTTGTTCACAGCATCCAATCAGCATGAAGAAAATGGGTTCATTCTTATGCATATTCTCATCTGTAAAAGAGTAAAAATATGTAAAATGCTATGGAATGTAGATTTTTGAGTTAAGGTCAAGGGGCAACGACTGGGGCTGTTCAGTGAGGCCAACGCGGAAGTAACTTTACGTTGTAATTCCACCGCTTGGCCACTGGGGAACCGATCGTCCGGTTCCAAGAAGCTTTTTTCCCATAGATACATGTGATTCTATCTGAAAATACTAAGTGAATAAATTTTTGTCATGACTCATCATGGTCTCAAAAGTATTATTTGGACCCTTTAATAACTAACGTGATGATCCATCTTTAACTTTTTGCTTCGTTATTAAGATGTTACGGCAAATAATCCGACAAATCACTGTCGTGCTGGGGTTTGATTGACATGTCGCTGTAGCAGCAGCTCGCTATAGTGAAGTCGGACTGATTCAGACCTTCGTATCCTCTATTTATTCAATATGTTCATCGTTATACATGAGTGTTTACATTAAAAACACTGTGATATGACTTTGTTTGACACTGCGTGGCTAACGTTAACTCTCCCATGATTCCCTTTGTCATGAATGCTTCGGAAGCCCCACTGCCATACATCCTAATATGGTTACATCCTGTTTTTGGTGCCAGGCTGCCATCCAGGAAGTGACAAGCTCAAAACGGCCCTTCAGACACTAATGGATGATGCCACAGTCACTTTGTCCGGTTATTTATACAGTCTATGGTAAGGTCACCATTTTTTATTGATTCCTTTTTTGGCGGGAAACACTACTTGAAGTGATTCAGACCAAAAATCCTCCTTAAACAGTCAGAACTGTAGTGTATCTTCCACATGTCATCGTTAGGTTTCTCTGTGGCTCATGTGAAACTCGTCTGGGTCTCATTTGGATTCAAATTCCCAACTTTTCTTTCTTTTTTTTGTCGCCACAGCCAGATGAGCCTGACAGCCCTTATCAGATCACACACAAACACACCGAGCAGATCTATTTACCTCAGTTTTCACTTGTGCTTAGCTCGCCCATTCCACCGAATTTCCGAGCAAATTGACTTCAAATATTTGCCTTGATGCGGGCTGTGCCTTCGCCTCAAACTTCATTAGCTGCGAGCGCGGCGAGGGCGGCCCCTGAAACTCCACTCTCTGTGAAAGTCTACAACGGTGCGTGAAAGGTAAACACGTTCTGCATTCATAATCGCAGGGCTCACTTAGTCTCCTTATCTGCGTGATGAAGTGTTTTCCTCCTCCAGCTCTCAGGATACAGTCCTCCGCACTTCCCCAAACAAACCCGTCAAGGGTGACGCACACGTGCAACAACAACAGCGGAGGCCGCTCGCTCGGACCCGCTTTTCTTTTTACGATCACTACTTTGAGTGCTTCTTGTTTGGTTTGCTGATAACAGCCATGTTGGGGAACATGTGGTGCATGTGTGTTCCATTTGCCCACTAATTAGATTGCAAGGCAGTGCACTGAAGCGTGCATTGTAGGCCCCCTCCGCCTTTCCCGCCCCCACTCCTTCTCTGCCAGTCTATCAGATAAGGAGGCCATTCTGGATCTCATCAGTTTCCTTTATGCAAGGGCTGATTTGGTGAGTGGCGCTGCCACAGGGACTCCGACGGATCCGGTGCAAATTACACCCAACTACTGTCCACGGATGCATAGGGAACTATTTCTTTAACGCGCCCCGTCAGCGATTAGCACAATAGATCTTCATGCATAAGGAGAACTGATTAGTCTTTTATTGTCCCTCATTGCTGTCACTGAGAGATAAAACGCCGCCTTTAAAGGGTTAATCACCTACTTTGGTGACGTAAGCCGTGCTGATTGTCAAGTCACCTGTTTAATCATTTACGTATGTTGGTCTGCCGCAAAGGATCGGCTGCTAGCTAGGTCCACAGCCTCGTAGAGTGCACCTTTAAATTTTAAGTTCCGGTTAATTGTATTGGCTCACGGTGGTGGGGCTAATGTGAACGATGGCTGCTTTTCCCTTTGGATGTCTCAGGTTGACTTTTTTTTTCCTTGTGTTGCGTGGATGTCTCAGGACTGACAGTAGCAGTTAACCTCACATTTTCACAACTCTACAATATACACCGGAGACTTCAAGTGAACCTCGAAACCTGATGAAGACGGATGTTCATCACAAATGACAACAAACTACTTGACAGATTCATGTTGCTTCTAATGTAATGAATAAGCACGTTGTAGAGAGAAAGAAAGAAACAAATAGTGGCATTGGAGAAGACATTTGCAGATGCATAAAGAGTTTGCCTGCTAGCGAATTTCATGAATTCAGTTTAGTGGCAAAGTGTAATCTTTGTCTGCAAATGAAAGCTAATTTGAAAATTTTATATCTCCAGATCACTGAGCCCACCCTCGTGTTAACCTTGAAAAAAAGCTGCCTTCCTTTGCCTGCAGCGGTAAAATTCCTTTTACTGCATGTGTTTAGACACAGGAAATTCATTCCTGACTAATTTGATTAGCACGACCATTGTTACAGCTTCCCCCCTCCCTCTGCTGTCCATTCCTTGTGCTCCCCTTCTTCCAGAGGCTTCTGGACATTTTAATAGTCCCTATGGTGTTGAAACCAGACCCAAAATCAGTGTCAGGGAGCATCCAGCCTTTAACAGACAGCAGCATTCCAGCGCCCATAAATGTCTGACAGCAGTAAAAGAAAGGTTAAAGTGGGACTGAAATCTAGGATTAAAAAACCAAACCCTGCAAATGTATACAGGGGCCATTCAGCGAGCACAAAAGGAGGATGGAGCCCAGGTTTTGGGTGGAGCGGGGATACAGTAACAGGATCCTGCAAAGCCCTGTACTCTCCAGAGCCCTGCAGCGTAAACAAACAGCTGAGACACACGCACTAAACCACAGACAATCACGCACACACAGACAGGCAATCAGAGCCAGCCAGTGGCACCCCGGGGCCCCGAACGCTGACACGGCCTCATCACATTACTGTCTGTCTCCGGTTTCATCAGCTTAAACTTTCTATCTGACAACAGGTTAGCCGCTTAGCCTTTTGTTGGATGCGACAGCTCGCGGCTTCCAAGTCAAATGCAGATCAGTAACTAACTGTCACCGAGAGACAAAAAGACACCTTTAAAGGGTAAATGCAACTACTTTTGAGGTTTATTTGGTATGAGGGTGAGTCAGTATTTCCAGAGATCCAGCTTTACCACAGTGGCTATGTTTCCATGTGCACTAATAATCTATTTTTCCCCCCTTATTCCTTATCTATTTACATGGCCAATAACAATGGATCTTACACTATTATTCCTATTTAAATGCAACTGGTGCAGTTAAACGTTAAAGGTCCCATTAAGTGCCACTTAAATTTATGTTTGTGTTGCTTTTATGTGTCTATTAAAGACTTCTGTAAGGGGGCTGGCAAAATAAAGTGCAATGATTCCATTTCTTTCCCAAGGGCCTCTTTGTAAATCTACAAACACCCTGATTTCACTGCGACGTGTTGTATCCGCCCACTTCTCATCAGAAAAAAATGTGATTGGTTGAAAAATCTGTCATTTCAAAGGTGACCTGAGACACATAGCGGTGATGAACACAGGAAAATGTAGTTTTCGTGGACAGTTTTCTACAAAAAAAAAAAGTCAGGAATATTGAAATTTGCTCATTTTTGGGGCTAATTTTTTAATTGATTATAATTGGTTGGAACTTGCAATGTTTTAAAATGTCATATTTACATGGTCAGGGGGGCAGGTGTAAAGCACTTTAGCTTGACAGTTTTTTTCCCGATTTTGCCCTAAGACAGCTGGGATATGTGACTTGTGATGTCACAAATCGCAGAAATTCCAAAATGTCTTGGTTTTCCCGGTGTCTGTCTTGTTATGGCAGCAGTAGCAACCTCACGTTTTCACAGTTTTAATTTTCAACCACTGACTTTATATAAGCTTAAAACTAAAAAAAACGATGGCTGTTCACAGTAGGGAACCTTTAAGGTCTTAGGTAAAATATTTTATGAGGTGTATAACATCATAACTTTGAATCGTTATAATGTCAGATTTACATTTACGCCATGGAAAAAGAATTTCCTGATTCTGAAAACAACAAATTTGAACGGTCAACTCAGATTCCCTCAAACACCATCTAAAAAAGGTGAGGTAATATTTAATATTTAACATTATTTGTCGGTCGTAATAAAATTTTTGACTTTTCTTTGGAGCATCCATCTGTACCAGAGATGATCTTTGGCTCTATCACTCAATGAATTCAACAGGCCCCTTATTCCCATGAAATTCCAACTAATCTGTATATATGGTCAGGAAATTAATCTTAACACTCACACTGGAGATTTCACTAGGGACAGACATCCCACCGTGTGAACTCTGATATCCTCTTTTATAATATTTAAAAGTATACATTCTTTGCCTTTGATTTTTATCTCACAAGCATCTTTCTGTACCAGAGAGGATCTTTGTTTGTACCACAGCTGACCTAAACTTGCCAATCAGGACCAAAGAATCCTCCGAAAAACTGGAATAATAATGACACACCCTACATGTCTTTGTCAGAAAAGGTTGGTGTGACTTTGAACAGATGCATTCTTGCTTTTCCTCTTTTTGTAAAGAAGACAAACTTCCTAATAAGCTGTTTACACGTGCAATGAAATGGAAACTTGCCCTAATATTCCTGTTTACATGCAACTGTTGATGCTCCAAGTATGAAGTGGGTTTTTCACTGCTGACAGATGTTCCGCTTTGGTCTCAGCCTCACTGTTTCATTCCTTCACACCACACCCTAAAGTAGTCAGGTTATGGATTTTTTGGGCATATCCAAAACTCTTTCAACAGTCTCAAGTCAGTGTATTTTTTCTTTGGGCTGGAGTTTTCTTTAGAGCATATGTCTTTATCAGAGAGGATCTTTGTGTCTAACACAGCTGAACTAAGCCTGCATGCCCAGAGGATGCTCTAAAATCTGAAAAACCATCAGCAAATCCCACGTATCTTTGTCGGAATATGCTCCATTCAGAAAAACACTTGACTCAGAATGTCCAACTTGAATGTGCTGTTCACAAAACACCTGTTAAATTCTGAATAATGCCATATTTCACATTTAACATTATCATAAAGAGACAAAGATACACCTTTAAAGGGTAAATCCGCCTAGTTTTGAAGGTTATTTTCTTTGAGAATAAGCCAGAATGAATGCTACATACATGGAGAGATTTTAAGAGGTAATAAGAAATAACTATCCCATAAGACACAAGCACTAATGCCTTGTGGTGACTTTCTGTCTGCCCTCGATGCCGTCTGCAAAACTCGCAGCTCAAATCAATATGATCCACCGGTGACTTCATTCTACAAAGATGAGAAGCGGGGACATTCCAAACCCAATGGCTGGAGTGAGACATTCCTGCCGCTTTATGTAGTGCCAGTCACAGCAATATTGAATTAACACAGACTCAGAGGTGCAGTGGACACTAGATGGCGCAGTTTCACATGCAATCAGCATGAGGGAAGCCAGGCATCACAATCACACATGAACACGGAGCAGCATCATGGGCTCACATAGAAAAAAGATAAATACACCGGGTGTGTGAAGACAATAGATGTAGATTTTTTGGATGTTTTCCACCTACTTAAACAGTTTCAGGTTGTTTTCTTCATGCGTTGGTTCACAATTTGTCAATGTTTTATTAATTTTGGGTCATTGTGTTGCTGATTTTTTGCTCAGTTTCTTCACATGTTGCCTGTTTCTGTTCATTTAGTCTATTGTTGTATTTGTTTTTTACTTTTTTCATTTTTTGTTGGCTATATTGCATGCTTTATCCTTTTCTTGACCATTATTGACATTTTGTCCATTTTTGTTCATATTGTGGAGGATGTGGTTTGCTTTGTTGCATATTCTCTTCATTTTGTTGCATATTTTGTCCATTTACTTGCTTATTTTGTTCACTTTGTACATTATTTACTTCGTTCTGGTTCATGTGGTTCCTCTTGTTCCTTGATTTAACGATTTTTCTCACTTGTTCTTGTTTTTGCTTATTTTTGTACATTTTGTTGCTTTTTTGCATATTTTTGTCCATTTTCTTGTTTATCTTGTTCATTTCGTTTCAATTTGTTAGTTATTTTATGCTTTATCCCAACTCTTCGGCTTACTTTTGCTCATTTTGTTGCATACCTTGTCCATTTTCTTACTGTTTTCTTCATTTTCTGGGTTTATTTGTTCATTGTTTTCATGACTCTGCTCATTCTATCTCATTTTGAGTTTATTTTGCTCCTTTTTGTTTTTTTTTATTTTCGTATAGTAAACAACATGAGTTTGGTTCAATTGTTTTGCCTTCAGCACCTCCAGATTTCACAGAATTTCACTTGTATTCACCCAGCATTTCTAAGATAAAAGATTAGCTGCTCAGATGAGAGGTTTTGTTTGATTCCCCTGTTGGTTTCGCCACAAAATAACTACCATCAGATAAAATTGGGTTCTCAAAGTCAACGTCTGATTGAATGGATGAGTTTTTGCAGCCAAACGCACATCTGGTCCTCATAGACCAGCATCTCACAGTGTACTTACTTGCACTCCCGGTCCTCCAGATCGAAATGCGGGTTAAAGTTGATGAGGATCCGCTGGTGGGGACCAGGCGCCGTTATCACCCACACACATCTCTGAGAAGGCGGATAAGACCTGGGGTAGTCCGGCGACGTGAGGTAGTTGGCGTTTGAGATTCGGATGTTCCCTCCACATTTATCTGCAGAGTGAAAAAGGTGTTTGAGAATCGAAACGCAAACTGAGATTTCATGTTTGGGTTTTTACTCGTGCGTCAAGCCGCAGAAAAAAGTTGGAGAGTTAGTCTGTGCGCTGCGTAAGGAGGCATTTGGGAAAAGCTGCCAGGGAATAATTTTACTTTTATACCAATTTAACACTCCATCTTCAATCTAGACTGTTTTGGAGGCTTAATATTGACACACAGTGTTCAAATTGTAAGTTTGCTGTCCCGTGCGTAAAAAGTTAACACAAACCTGTTTTTGAAGGATTTCGCGGGGGTTTATGATGGGTTTAAATCCAAGTTGTGATAGGTAAAGCTTACAGTGATTAAAAACGTGTTTCATAACATACTCATTTTGAAGTTTTGTGCAAACTTTTAACATGCGTAATTACTATTTAAACTCATTCCGTGGCGCGTCATGCGTAAAATGGTTAAAAACGTGGTTCCTTACATTAAAATTAGTCAAAACGAACCCATATCTTAAAGGTGTTTGCGATTTCACAATGAAATATCACACAGTTTGTTTATGCTGCGGCGCGTAAAGAGTAAAGTGCTCAACTGCACATTAAAAGTGATCAACACAAGCCAATTTGAAGAACTGTTACAGCTGTGGTGTGCCATGCGTGAGGTGGTTGAATACATGATTCCACGTGTTAAAATCAGTCAACATAAGCCATTTTTACACGTTTTTGTGACTGTTTAACGACCAGATATTGTCGTTTAAATACATTTTATGGCCCGTCATGCGTAAACTCGTTGAAAACACGATTCCTTACAGTAAAAATATTCAAACAAAGTAGTGTTTGGCGGGTCATGTGTAACCTGATTAAAACACGGCCCGTCATATTAAAATGACTCAAAACAAACAAAATTAGAATGTTTTGTGCAGAGTTATGATGAAATATTAAAGTTTAAATTCATACTGTACACTGATGAAAATGCACTAGAGAAAAGGAATCTTCTTAAATCAATGTCGCTCCATGTTTAAGTTACACAAATAACTCCAAAGTCTTGAGATGGTGAAATAGAAGAAGTAACAGAGGTTAAACCGACCTCAAAACTTCCACTGTCCCACAACTTAAAAAAAAATTCAACTTCCCTCAACAGTAGGTTTATTAACAGGGACAATCCATTGTGTTTCCAAGCCCCGCTACAGGTTTATCTTCATTTGCGTTTACTTTCATAGTTTTAATCACTCACTCCCCACCATCTGCTGTTCTCACCTTTCCACACCCCTCTTGAAAATCGAATAAATCGAAATTAATGGATTTACTAAGCTTAATAACGAGCAAGTAGAACCGAAACCCATGCTTGTAAGAGTAGAACACATGGTAAGTTGTGTAACTGAGGTGACTTTTTGAACTCCAGAAGAAAAACGGAGCAGTTTGGGTAACTGATAGCTGAAGCCAAACGAAAAGCG
The DNA here is from genome assembly GCA_029823295.1 of Pseudamia nigra. Lineage (NCBI taxonomy): Eukaryota > Metazoa > Chordata > Actinopteri > Kurtiformes > Apogonidae > Pseudamia > Pseudamia nigra. Next base: position 6,877 of record JAQQAE010005565.1, on the reverse strand, counting down.
GAACGAAATCAGCGAATACGTCTTCAAAAACAAAAGCGAGGCACTATGTGACCTTCAGCTTAATCCTTATGCTTTTCTGGGAATCCTAAATAATAAAACATATATAAAAATAAGCACAGAAATGCATTGAACTGAGATATAAATAGCCAACGTCAAACAAATTAACTCGGATTCTCATACATTTTAAGGTAGTAATTTGACTTATATTAGAAATTAAAGTCGACGCGGTTAAATGACTCACATTTCTGCGACACTAACTCTTTGCAGAAATAATATAAAGCTGGTTTTCTTCATGTGCTCGCAGACTGGGCAGGTGAGCGCTCTGCCATTTTGCCAAAAGCTCACCGGAGATCAGAGACGCTTAATCTTTTACAAAATATTGGGATTAGTGGGAGAATGCGCAGAATACAAAAGCCTTACTTATAGAAGTATCACGTCACACTTACCGTTTTTAAAAGCCTTGACCGCCAAGAGGATTCCCATGAACAGGAGAAACACTAATCCACAATGCATCCTTGGTTTATAACCCCAAAAGTAAAATTACGCATATAAAAAAACCTCCGAAATAAACTCCTCCGAAGTGGTTTTTGGCTACTTTTGTCTCCTTTTGCAAACAAAGCACAAGTGTCAGGTTGTAACGAATTGGCCGAGTGCCTGCTCAGGTCGCTGGCATCCTGTCATTCAGCTCCTGTTTCCTTTCTCCAGTGCCGGCTGCTGCGCTCCTCTCTCCAGCGCCGACCGTGCCATATCCTCTCCAAACTGAAAAGCGCAAGAAAGACTCAGAATATCTCCCCGTCCTTTGGCTTTTTACGTCCTTACTCCGTCAAAAATGTGGCCTGTGCTGGAGGTAATCCTTGGCTGTGAAGAAAGAGAAACAGAGGTGTGAGGTGTGCGGGTTAGGAACGCGCGCCCGGACTGTGCGCCCTGGACATTCCACTGAAAATGTGTCCAAAACGCACGGTGCTTATTGCGGATGAAACCAAGACTTTGAAGGCACGGATACACCCTTTTCCACCCCAAACTGCTTCTTTAGAGGCTTAGACCTGGGCTTGGCGATTGGCTTGATTACAAATAGCCAACCTATAAGCCGTGCGTCTTTATATGTAAGCGGAGCTGCTCTGACACTGAGCCACAGAGTACCAGCAGCCCGTTAAGTGACATGACTCCCCCCCCCTCTCTTACTCTCTCTCTCTCTGTTTTCCCCTCCCTCTCTGTCTTCCCTCACAAAAGCAGCTACCCATTAATGGGAGATGTAGTAACATGACAGAGCTCTGACTAGGACAGTATCCGAGTCACTGAAAATGCAGCACAATTTAAAAAGTCGACGTCAAATGCTGATTATTGAAAGGCTTCTCTGAGGGTATTTCCTCGGGATGTCCTCTTCCGCCCTTTTCTGGGACTGATCCTTCTTGTGACACACTGAACTAATCAACCAGAGCTCCCCAGCTGATCCGCAACTTGTCTTTTGTGCGCCTTCGTGTTTATTTAGGTTCGATCATAGCATATCTACAAAGAAAATACATCTGGGCGCTCATAGAAGGTCCCGTTCTTCCCCGCGGTCTAAATAATACAAGTGTTTTTTTTTTCTCCTTTCTGTGTTGTCAGTTGGATTGTTTTACGCACCGGTAGCAAACCAGATGCGTCGATTGTTAAAGCTTTGCCTGCAACAGTGACACCATTCAAAGTGCGCTCTGGAAATTTTGGAGGAATCAAGTAAAGCGTAAATTATAGGAGCCTCGAGTCATTTATTCAAGACTGCCCTTAGTGGGTCAGACGGCACAAAAGAAACGGAGCCGGCTTGTTTGAATTGTGTGGAGAAACCTGGATTACGGCAACTGCCTTAAGAAATATGGACTTTTAATTTATTTTTGTGCGATTTGTTATTTTACAGTGAAATATCAAGGGCTGTTGAAACAGTGAGCATATCAGGGGAGAAGCAAAAAAATTGTTTTCGTTGTAAAATGAGGAAAATCTATCATTAATTGCAGTTAAACGTAGCAAAATGGATCCAAAATGTAAAATGAGCTGCATTCACCTGCGTCTTGAGGACTCGCAAAGCCGCAGGCATCCAGCCCCGTCTCCCCACTTCCAACATGCGTGGAGCACAGGGTACACGATCCGACAGGCTTCCTCTGATTCTCTGAAAATGACACTAGATGTTCTCCAGAGCTGCCATCCAAGCACCAAAGTCAAGTAGTTCCCCCACGCAAATCCTTTATTTAGAGCCGGGGGAGAACCGCGGTACAGGTTATACCCAGGTCCTAGATCCCCACCGCGCAAAGACGCACAGCTTCTGCCCGGAGACTCGCTCTACTCCCCGCTACGGACTCGCCTCCTCCCCGCTAGTTTCTCCGGGTCTGGTCTCGCTCCCTCTCATTCATTCTGTCTTAAGTCCAATCCAGTGAGAGCGAGAGGGAACAGACAGTCCTGACAAAGGTCGAAAGGATGAAAAAAAGAAAGTCCTGATCGATGGAATGGAAGTTTTTTTTTTTTTTTTTTTTTTAAGCCGTTCGCGTCTCTCCTTGCGCCACCTCTCTCGGTTCCTTCTCTAATGCAAACATAGAGGGTTTGAGTCCCTGCCAGCCCCACACGCCCCTTTACGAGGGATGAGTACGCGGCCGCGCGTGATCGTACGCGTGCGCGTGGGTTTGTGCGTAAAAGGCGAGTGTGGAGGGGTGTCTCTGCATTAGAGATGCAGATTTCACCCAGCTGCCACTCTCTCTCTCTCTCCCTTCTCTCTCTACTGCTCTCTCTGCCTCTCGCAGCCTGCGTGTGGATCCTAGATGCTACCGAGCTCCCTTTGGAAAACTTCAGCTTTGCATTTTATTTAACAATTTTTGTTGATTTTTCTTATTATTTTGTACAATTTCTGGACTGTTGGTTCATTTATTGATTATTTTCTTACATATTTCTCGGTTTTCTTGATTATTTCTTTCAGTTTTGTTCATATTCTTGTTTATTTTGTTCACTTTCATTTTTGTTTGTTTCCTTGTTTATGTTGTTTATTTCTATAATGCTTTAATTTTCTGTTCATTTTGTGAAACATGATGCTCATTTTTGCTTGATATTTTTGTCCTCTTTTTAAATTATCATGTAAAACTATTTCCATTTATTATGTTATGCATTATATTTAACTAATCTTGTCCGTTTTTTTGTTTTCTTTATCATTTTGTCCATTCTTTTTGATTTAGTTGTGTACTTTGTTTACATCTAAGATATTAAAGGCGCAATGCTATTTCCCCCCTTTTAGGTTGCGAAACATTGCTTTCAACATTCACATGATTACACTAACCCCGTGGCATATCTGTACTTGAAAGCCATATTGACAGCAATTTTTTTTTTGTTATTCAGTTCCCTACAGACACTTAGTCTTCTTGTCCTTCAGAGAAGAAGCCTTTTCAAAGTTTGATAGAGCTGGAACGTGATCATCACATTAAACCTGTGAGTCCCTGTTGTATGGAGTGATGTGTGTCTTACTGAACACCACACATACGAAAAACCCTGCAATAGGAGGAATATGGAAGATGCACTATATGGTCTGTGGGCGCATATAGGGGTCAAGGAATTCACTGCAGCTTTGTTCCAGTGAACAAAGACACTGTTCTCTGATGATGTATTGACTGTCTGTCTGTCTGTCTGTCACCTAATTCTATGCGTAGCAAAAATGCACACATTTCATACATTTCAAAGCGTGATCTGTTCACACAGTGACATTAAAGGTCCCATACATTAACACTTCAATTAATTCCTGTACTGTTAAATCTGTTAAATACCTCTGTGTGGGTGCTGACAGAATGAAGTTTGTTTATTTCATTTTTCACTTTTACATCCCTGCTCTGATTTTAAAGTGATGCATCGTATTCACCCACTTTTTTATCAGAAAATGCTGGGTGGGTTCGCCAATCTTGTATATACGGCCTGTGTATGCAACTCACATGTAGGCACTCGGTATTTGGCATGTTAATTTTTCTCCCGAATGCAGATGTTGAAATAGTGGCACCACTATGTGTTGCACTCTAATCCAAAATGGACTTAGATGTGGAGTGTGAAGGAGGTGATGTGGAATGAATGAACCGGTGAAGCCTCTAGCTTGGACACATCTGTCAATCAAAACCACACCCATTTTTATGTGCAAATATCAGAATCTGGATCATGGACGAGTTGCACAAAAATTCACCCTTGTAGAGTGTTTACAGAGGTGGAAATAAAATCAGAGACGAAAACCAATCTTTGTACCAGCATGTAACATGTTTATTTCTGCTCTCTGTTTTTAACATGGGACTCTATGGAGGTCACCACTTGATCCAAACATGCCTAAATTCCATCAGTAGTTTTGACCAAATGCGACTTAAGCAACAATGGTGAATAATGTCAAAAACTGCAAAGCTTTTCCATTCATTTTACATGGGAATCAGCAAACAACACTGTGGCTACCATGGCAACCAAGACGTGTGAGCTACACTAATATTGTTCTGGTTTTAGGGTTATTCTTTGACATGTATGGCTGTAGCCAATTTGGAAAATGTGTCTCCTTTGCAGGTTTGGGTCAGCTGCAGCCAAAGATCCTCTCTGGGACAGATGGATGCTCTGAAGAAACCGTGAGGAAGAGAAACACCTGCTTTGAAACGCTATGAACAAATGCATCAGCAAGTTTTGCATGGAATATTAGTGAGCGATTCGTGTTCACTGGCTATATAGTATATACACAGCTAAGTGCAACAAGGAACCTGCATTCATATTTTCTGTCATTGTGTAACTGTTCCCTATGGGGAATTGAAAGTGGCATTTAGCC
>JAQQAE010005564.1:0-17500 GCA_029823295.1 Pseudamia nigra | reverse complement strand
TATATGACAATAAAGTAATAAACTTAAATAAATCAATAAAATTTGCAGGTGCCCAAAGCAGTTCATGCATCAATGAATGAATTGTAGCCACTGTTAAATTTATGAAGCTGTTTTGAAACAATAAGGAAGTGTTGTGTTGTGCTCAGGGACACATTTTAAACAAAAGTACATGTGGAGAATTCAGGTTCATTCTTATAACTGGAAAGAGTAGCAGACGAGGTTTGCAGTGTTTGCACAAAGTCCGTCCAGTGTTTCTATTCCATGGCCATCCTTAGCAGAGACTTTTCCTGGAATTCTATTTGACTCGCATTGACTAAAAAGTTGGCAATGAAACTTCTTTCTTGAAAGGGCTGCCGGTAGAATTTTGTGGTTATGAAATATTCATTATAGACACTTCCATTTGACCCTGCTCTCATGCTGACATCATCATATACTCTCCTTTTTCATGACAACTTCACATTCTCTCATTAGATTCATGAGGTAGTCACTCAGAACTGCAGGTATGAATTAACCATCAAATACTGATAAAATTGGCTTTCATGAGAACCACTGAAAGAAAGGAAGACCAAGAGCTCCAGTACTTACTTCCGCTGCAGAAAATGTACGATCAGCCTCAGAAACTGCCAATTTACCGCTCTGATGTAAAACTAAACGCCCACATACTGTACAGGAGAAAAGCTTCAAACAAACATGGCCTTTTGAAGAGCTAACAAATTAACTGTCTGCACTTGTTATCCGGTCTTTATAAAGCAGCTACTGGTTGAGGAGTTTGTAAGGTGATGTAATGTGATATTAGACTGGTGTACTCTCCACTCCAAGTGGGCGTCTTGTCACAAAAGCTCATTAGCGTGCTCCATCGATGCAATACTAAATAGACAAATAGACCAAGAAAAATTGCTGGGAGCAGGAGGAATAATTGAACAATATTGAATGTAACAGAGACAAAGACTGTTAAATGCTCTAAATAAACTGCCACCTCAGCAATTGTGAAGAGCAAACAGAATAAACTGATATGCGCATGTGATAAGTTGCATTTGTAATAACCTTGAACAATAATTTTTTACCCCTGATTACCATGTTGCACTGTGTGATAACACGTCTAATCCAAATTCAAACTGATATCAGCTTTAATATGTGAAGCCATTAAAGCTGATGCACCTAATTAAATGTGTCTTTGTTTGCTCTACTGTCACTTAAATCTCTGCACACAAACATCCACGCACAAACCCTCTTATCCTCATGTAATAGACTTAGTGAGTGTAAATAACGATGTATAAAGAGAGAAGGGTTTATGTCCAATCAAGATCAGTGAGAGAGGATGCTACGAAATGGACAAATCTCTCCGGTGAAACAGAGCCAGCGTCAGTTTTATGCTTAAGTGACTTCTGTTTGTGGACTTGCTTCTCACATGACCCCATCAAATTGATCTGTTAGTGGAGCCAAAACCAGAAAGCGCCAGGCCCCCATGCCCTATTTCAAAAAGACATCTTCATTTGTATTGATTTGACCGGAGTCTGCCAAGAGCGCTCTGTATCCCCTGTCATGCAGTTCTTAGCCTTGCCCTCAACAAACCTATATTTGGGAAAGAGGTGCTTTATTGCATCCGTTGTGTACATTTTTCACCAATCAGCAGTTAGGAAACCACAGAAACTGACACAAGAATTGCCAGTGAGGTGCACATTAAGGCCCTCGCCTACACACACACACACACACATAACATCGGATTCAGTTTCCGTGATCAAAGTTAAAAATAGATGGTTGCTACACATGTATGTAGAACCTTGTCAAATCACGAAATATTCTATAGACACAGTAGGAGCTTATTTGAAATGCAAGCACCGTTCAATAGTCATCTGTTTTGTGCCACAGGCATGGTTTAATTTATTATATCTGCCATGTGGGAAGGAATTAAACACGACTTGCTCAGTTGAGGTCGGATCGAACGTTGCAAACCCTGCAGCCACTCACCTGAAGGTACCCGATACTCAAACTAACCCAGGTTAACTGGAGTAATGTTACAGTTAATTGATACATTCAAACATTTATCTACAGAGCAAGTCCAATTTCTTATATATAAAACATATGCAATGGTAATTTTCTAAAAATATACAATTGAGGTCAAAATGATTAGTCCCCCTAGGAGAATGTGATTCTTTTGGCTCCCGTTCTGGAGAGTTGGAAACTTTCCCCTGTGTTTTCTGACACTATCACTTTCTTTTGTTTTTAACATGCTGCTTTTACAGGTGATGCCTAAAATCCTTTCTGAATTGAATGTGGCACAAATGTTTTAACGTCTGTTCACAAACCTAGACCATGACTCAGTCAGAGTGGTGGCATGTCTGATTAAAAAGGTCAGTTCCTCTGCGGGCTAATAAAATTAACCCTGGTCATTTTTGCTACATGCTCTGAAATGCTCTGGGAAGAATCTAGCAGCAATTGCATACAAATCTTGAAACTGCATAAAAATTAGAATCAAACTCTGCATTATTGATTCAGAAATAGATTGCGTATATCAGAGGACGTCACCGCGTTCTGAATGGCCGTTTATGTCGTGAGTCCCGAGATGACATTTTAGAGCCAAAAACAGGACGTAGATTTGGATGAATGACAGTGGAGCTACAGGAGCATCGTATTTCAGGGGTCTTAAGGCCAGTGTGCGCTGTGCAATTTCAGACCCGACTGGCAGCCTCTGTGCCCACGGCTGCAGCCAGAGATTGCGCCTCATTTCCCCCCGCTGTTTTATGACCGGCCCGAGCAGTCAGAGCCGCAAACTGTGCCTGGGATGGATTTCAAGCATGTTTGATTTCCGGCCGATCACTTTGTTTTCTCTGCTTTTCTCCTCACTCACTGCATCTGTGCAGCCACAGAGCAGTGGCAGGAAACAGTGACTGAAATCAAGAAGAAAGAAACAGACATCACAGAAATATCACGTACCGGAGCCAAAAACGTTAGATTTGCCTAGAAGTTTAAATATTTCTGCATGAACTGACACGCATATAGGTATATAAATGTAGTCATATAAGAGCTCCATGTCTGTGTGTGTGTGGCAGAGAGAGAGAGAGAGAGAGAGAGATGTGCCAGGTGCTGCTCCAAAGGGACGAGAGAAAAGAGACCAGAAAAAACAAAGAGGTGGAAAAAGCACAGTATTTCTGCACAGTATTGACTGAAAAAAAACGCATCCAATCCAGCAAACAGTGAACGATGACGCAGTCGCTTGCGGGCTTCGGAATTTACGGTGAATGTGTGCGTTTGCAGCCAAAACGGATGCACAGTTTACTATACGTTCACGTGTTTCTAAAATCTCAGCGTATGCCAGCATTTAGGGGTGAGCTAATGCTAAGTGCCTGCTTTTTTTGATAAAACTTCATCTTGCATTGCCAAACAAAGTCATACTACAGCGTAAGCACTGAACCACAACTCTGGTGAAGCATTATCCCAGGAAATACTGTACCGGCAGAATGTATTTTTTTAAATAGAACCATATACTAGACTATTTGCTGTGATTTCTTAATGACAGAGCAAAAAAGTTAAAGATGGACCATCTGGTCACTTATTAGAAGGTCAAAATAAAACGTTTGACCAAAACTTCCCTAGTATTTTTTGACAAAAGTCCGTTGCATCTGTACGAGTGTCGGGCCTTCTTGGACGAACGGTGCCACAGCGGCTCCCAGCTGTACGGTGTTACAACTTTAAGTTCCTTCTGGATCTGTGACGCTGCACAGGGCTGGTCCTCGCCCACTGGCTTCAGGTTCACATGGGATGACTGTGTTTTACAACTATTTACTGATGTTATATCTGGATATGATTGCAATTAAGCTACTACCCAATTAGTAGAAAGCGAGAAGTTCATTACACCATGCCGCCATAAATAAACATCATCTCTCTAGATGTCGCTCTTCTCGTGGTTTTGCGTTTGCTCGAGTCATATCCTCCCTGAATTCAATCCAAAATGCTTTCCAGACCTTTCATAAACCCACTGGAAATATTGGAAAATATAGTAAAAGGACAAAAACAAGAATAAAACGCAGACTGAAAAGAGTGATTACACACTCCCGAGGCAATTACATTGTACTTTAGACTAGTATTAGGATCTAGTTTTACCTCTGAACTAAAAGTAATTGGTAATACTCTATTATTGTTGTGACCTTCAACCCACCTTTGTGTTTTTTTATCTTCAGTCTTTCTGTCAGTAGATTCGTACAAAAAACAGCTACCACAGAAGACATGGGACAGACGATGCACACACAGGTTGGAATTTTCACTTTCTTTAACAATGAAGAAGCCTGGGTTTATGGTGACAATAAACCCGTGGCTCTGCTCTGCTTTGTTTACATTTGACAACAGAGTGGGCAGGTCGTCATGAGTGGCTGCACCTGAGAGGTAGGAGTGCCTGAGAGTTTATGAGCCTCAGACCCTACTCAGACATTTCATTAACATCAGTCCCGGAGAATCGGATCAAATGTGGGCAGTTCACTCAGGATGCATTGCTGTTCAATCACTCAGGGCACATTTGGGGGTCGTCTGGATCACATTTGTCCACATTCAGGGGCGCATTAAATACTATGTACTCACCTCATGTATTTTCTTCCAAAGTGTGTGCTGTCTGAGCCCACCCGGACAATTCTCTGCCTTCTTGCCACATGTTTCTACGAGAGGGAACAGAACATCCACAGTTATCAATCAGATCATGCAAAACACATCTGGCGAGGGCCTCACACCAGATGTGAACCCATACACCCCCGTCACACTAGGATGAGCCGTCGGAGTGAAACATCTTCGTACATTAATGGCTATTCGGAGTGAGTTCTAAAAATTCTGTCTGTGATCTGAGTGCATTCCAAATAATCCGGCCCTTTCTTGTGGCTGCCCTGAATGTTTTAGTCATACTTGAAACTTTCGAGGTGTTGATTTATCGAATGGCATTCGAAGTGTAACCTAACTACACTGTGACTGCATTCTAAACATTCTTACAGCATTCCAACAGCATTCTAAACATTCTTACAGCATTCCAACAGCATTCTAAACATTCTGATCACATTTGAGGGAGAAGCAAAATGGCAAGCAACTTCAAATCCTACCTGAACAGGCCTCGAATGTGCCGGAATCCACCTGCTGACCAGCAATCAGTGCATTCTAAATATTCCTACTGTGTTCCAACTGCATTCCAGAGCTCGTATACCCAAAAGGTGCAAGAATAATTTGAGGGAGATTAGGAGAATTCTCACTATTCCAACAGCAATTCTTACAAATTCTTGAATTTCGTACAATTTTCTTCAGTCTGGCTGGTTCTTGCTCAGTTTGTCATAGACTGTAAATATTAGTGGGCAGATGAACTGTGATGTCACAAGAGCCACTGTGAAGCCACTAGTTTGTGATTTGACTGTTTGAGCCGGAAGTAAGAAGTGATCATATTAGAGCAAAATAGGTGGAGCTGGAAAAATGCAGAGTTGATGGTGAGCTTGTGCTCCATAAACGGTAGCTTTCCGAATCTGTGACACTTCATCAAGGCAAATTCTTTACAGTGAGAGAGTTGGTAACAACAATATTATATTATTTTAATACAAAGCACTCAGACGGCACAGGCTTCTGCCAAGTTAGCTCAGTTTCTCATCATAAAAATCTTCCATTAGCATTTAAACATATGTCCATTTCCCTCATAATGTTATTGCACCTGAAAGTAATATTCTTACATTTATTTGATCCTCATGATTGGATTCATTGACCATGAAAACCTACCATTAGCATTTGGAATCATGTGGTGGTTTTCTTCTGGATCTACCTTCGTAAATGTTGGAGATACATCAAATCCGTGGACACATTAATGAATCAGCAGAATTTCCACTACAATTTGGTGTCAGTTTCATGTCTATAGCGTTATTTGCTACCTTACATTAGCTATTTGTCCTCAACATAGGTAAGTATAAGCATTCTGGATCACTTTATCCGGACTATTACCCACATCTGGATCAGACTTTGTTATTTGATAAAATCCATTGTGGTCTTATCCTATGTTTTTAGCCACATTTTAGCCACATTTTTGGCTGCTGGTGGAATGACCGATCTATCCTGAAAATTTCATCCAAATTTGTTTATGACTTTCTGAGTTATGTTGTGAACAGCCAAACAAATAAATAAACTAACACTGACAAAAACATAACCTTCTTGGTGGAGTAATGAGAGCAGAGGACCGGCCTTGGCGAATCCCGTCATGGCTGCTGTAACGGCGTGTCTGGACTGTACGTATGGAGCTACGTTACAGGCTGTGATATTTCTTGTGTGGTTAGCATGGTTAGCATTTGTTGAAACTGAATGTGGCATTCTGTAAACTACATTTATGATCTAATCAACCTCAGGTGTTCTTGGCATTGTGATCACATTGTAATAAGGTTTATGAATCCAACTACCAGTGATTCCAACTGCTAGATGTTAATCCCACAGGGCAAAACCGTCATTATTTCCATTTTAATAGCCATTATTGTCATTGTCAAGGTTAAAGCTGCAGCTATGCTTGCTGACATTTTCTGTTTTGCGAGGTGTAAATGATGCATATTCTCCCATCACTGCACACAGTTATTGGATTCCCCGACCATATTTATGCTTTTAATCCCCTCCGACAAAAGTCACCAGAGGGAATGTGCACCTATAACCAGCCATATTTGCTTCTAACAACCACGTCCAGTGAGAATCAGCAGCATTCTACTGTTTTTTTATATACATGTATAGGTGATTATGGCTCGAGGGCCTTAGATAAATACACATATGTATTTGTTTTGACCTTCTGAAAAGTAGATATACTCTGTTAATTTCAAATTACCCAGAGTATGCTGAATTTGTCACTGTCATTAACTACTGTATTTACTCTGCACCACATGTGAACTGGCATGTGAAGATTTTAAACAATTATTCATGTTTTAAAAAAGACAAAAACTATGAAAAAAAAGAAATTAAAAGCTCGTTCTCTATGTACAGACACAGCTTTGTGTCTGTTTCTGGTAGCAACATATTTTATTAAAAAAATGGAATGGGAAACTCAAGCAACGTTTATAGCTTATACAGCCTATTTACGGGCAGAATCACAGTGGTTTCATGTTCACACGCCTAGAATTCAGCAACTAATTAACTTACATTTGTGTTTGTTACATATTTGAGCAGCTATTAGTATATATTTTTTAAAAGTACAATAACTCAAAATTCCTATAGCAAAATTTTAAGGGAAAGTTGGTACAAATTGTGCTTGGTTCGACAGCATCACAAAACTGCGTGTACATCATTTTATTATGTATTACACAAACTAGCATAATTTGTGGTTTTCAGTAAAAAAAAAAAAGAATAAAAGGGTTTATGACATAGTCTTGAGGCCTCGGCCTTGAATTTTGAAGCACCTAGAGATGATCTTCGATTATGATTGGCGCTATACAAATAAAATTGAATTGAATTAAAAAGTTTTAATTCATTCTGGTTTGCACAGTATCACTCACACTTAAAAAAACATAATATGGAGGTTTATTATTAACATATTTACATATAAACATTTACACAACATCAAACCTCATTGTACCCTTGGCACTGCTAATGTGGGCATTAATAGTCACATTTGTGAAAAAAAAAACAAACTTTAAAGAAGCTTATAGGAAAGAAAAACAGAAATGAGGTGCTAAAATTGTAAAATCACACTTTTACATATGACTTTTCAGGAAAAAATAAAAGCGCTTCAGTAAACTAGACACCTGTATCTAAAATCTGATACACATTATGATATGAACGAGTCTGATTTTTGACTTTGATGCTTCCTGGTTTCTGCCCTTACATATTTAACTTTGTCAAATGCTGCTTCCCTCAAAAGTTTAAATGTTTACTATGTCACTGTCTATAATAATATGCTGTGTTGTTCAGTCAGGGACGACATTTCTTCTTCTTGTGCTTCTTCTCCTTTGGGTCTTTCTTCTCATTAGTATGCCAAGGTGCAAATTTCACTGAAGGAGAAACTGCTTTCTTCTTTTAGGCAATCAGTTTTCGTCGCTGCTTTTGAGTTTCAACTCACCAATTCCTGTGCAAGGAATCGATCTTCTGTCAGTGTCCAAGGAATTTAATTTGGTGAAAGTGTCAATTTAATTATTCTAAGAAAGAACAGCGAGGATAAAACACTATATAATTATATTTCCTGTCACTGTCGGTATGAGCGCGTGTAATTGAGGAGAGAGAGATAAAATACATAAAGTAATTCTCTACAATGTAGTAGGTGATGAAATATATTAGCTTAAAATAGTTACAGACGTAGAAATATGACACAGACAGCCAACGGTGTGTCTGGATTTCCTCAGTTCTGGTCCATTGAGACCATTTCCAGCAAATGAATAAACTGCATGAGGCTTCTTCTTTGTTATCTATTCAAGTAGATGAACCGTACATTTGTTTTACTACGTTGCATTTGCTTCATGCCACTTGAAAATATAGAAGTCTGTACAGTTGGAGGGTCATGAGTTATTTGATAGCGTGGTAGATTAATCATAATGCGCTCTGGCCCTGTAACAGTCTGTTAGATGGAGTATACGGAGAAACGTTATAGACTGTCATCAATCATCAATTTCATGAATCATCAGCTTCACTGAAGCAGTACAGTTATGAGCAATGGCATAGTACGGAAGTGACACCGTACCAGCTGTGACGCCTTCATTCTTTCATCCAGGGGTGTGTGGAGTAAACAGAAGCAGTACTTCAGTAAGGGTACTGTTACTTTCTAATTCTGCTGACTCAGGCAGAAGTAGAAGTACTCACAAACATAAATATTTGAGTAAAAGCAAAAGAGTATTTCATTAAAAAAAAACGACTCAAATAGTGAGCGGCTCCATGATGTGGAATTTATTACAGCTTTATATATTGCGCATTTTGGGCTTTTTTTTTGTTTATTTCCCTTATTATTTTGTTGCTTATTTTTGTTTTTTGATCAGTTTTTTTAGTCATTTTTAGCAAACTTGATTATTTTGGCTCATTTTGTTGCTTATTCCTTTTTTTTGGTTCAGTTTCTCAATTACATTAATTTGTGTTAAGTTGATTCTTTTTTCGTTTTGCATATTTTCTTCCGTTGCGCTAATTATGTTACTCTTATAATTTGCGTGACTATTTTGTTCAGTTTGATTATTTTGTCCATTTTGCTGATTATCATTGGTAGTTTTTTAAATTTGTTTTATCTTGTTGCTTATTTTGCTAATTAATTAATTAATTTTGTTCATTTTTGGATCATTTGTTTATTTTGATCCTTTTTTTTTAATTGTGTTTGTACATTTCTGCCATAGACTGGTTATATTAGTGGACAAAGTGACCGTGACGTCACCCATTATTAGTTTGTGAAGGGCCGTTTTGAGGTCAACTGGGTCGTCACTTCCTGGCTGCCATTTTGGAGCCAAAAATACATGGACAAACAGGGGCGGGGCTAACTGAACGTTCGTGCCAGGGGACTCATGGGAAAGCTAATATTAGCCGCTAGCTTACTGATGCGGTAAAACTTCACTACGCAGTGTCAAACAAAGTCATATCACAGTGTTGTTAGTGTAAACACTTATCAACAGCTACAGTCGAGTGTATGTCAGGTAAAACTATGCCCATATTGAATAAATACAATATACAAAAGGTCCAAATTGGTCCAACTTCACTAGCGAGCTGTTCCCATAGCAACATGTCAATCAAACCTCAGCATGGCAGTGATTTGTTGGACTATTTGCAGTAATATCTTAATAATGGAGAAAAAAGTTAAAGATTAACCACCACGTGACTTATTACAGAGTCCAGATAATACGTTTAAGATCATAACGACTCAAGACAAAAATTATTTGCTTAGTATTTTCAGAAAGAAATCCAATGTATCTCTATGGGAAAAAGACTTTTCAGAGCCATGATGAACAGTATTACAACTTAAAGTGATTTCCACACTGAACAGCCCCTGATTTGTGCTCAATGTCGTCGCTTGGTTTATTCATTTTTCATGTTAGACCTGATTATTTGGTTCACTTTTAAATTTAAATTTGTTGTTTTGTAATCTTTTTTAAGCAACAACCTTTTTTTAGTCCTACTCATTGAGCTGCAGCCCAATGTAACTGAGTAAAAGTAAATTCTTTCGTCAAAAATGTAATTGAGGAAGAGTAAAAAGTATTGAACCATTTTTTTTTTTTTAAGAAAACTACTCAAGTACATGTAAATGAGTAAATGTCCTACCCACCTCTGGTTAGATCACACTATTTAGCAGCTGCCAGAACAAGGAGTGTAGTTGATGAGGTCGAGGCGGGTACAAACAGATGGTAAACCGAACAACATGATTCTTAACAGAAAAATTTTATCAGTGAGTGATAAAGATTGTTATTAGCAAAAGCATATGGCATTTTCTGCTGGGAATGCAAGTACTGTGAAAATGAAGAAATTAAAAATATACAAGTACAACTTGCAGCATAAGTAAACACCTCCTAAGCCTCACATTTAGCACACGGGCAGATGTTCTTTTTCTTTTCCTTTTGTTTTTTTGTTCACTTTTACAGGTCAGCAATGTTTTCATTGGCCTCTGGTGCCTGATTAAAGACACACTGTGGCTGTTTCGCAAAGTAAAACAGCAATTTTATGCCTATGTTGCCACAACTGGAGAATTTTATGTCTTTCTCCAATCCCCGTTTGTATGTGAAAGCTTATATCCTTCAGTGAGTTCTTTAAAGTCTCATAGCATGAAAGCATCCCGTCCACAGAGCGGTGATAGCAAAATGAAAGTAAAGCTACTTTCTTTGATGTAGATCTTGAGGCCTGTGATCTTACTTGGATTAATTAATTAATGACAAAGTTTTCCGGTCATCAGCCTGGTGACTTTATTTACAGGCAAACAAGCTTTGTAGTGTAATGATTAGCAGCCCTGCACTTGACATTTCCCGTCTCAGCTTCACGAGGCTCAGTTTCTCCACTTCCCAGTTAAATCATAACTCCTTCAGCAGGTTTTCTACAGTAGATGCTTAAATCTCTTTTAAAATGTTATACATAGACTAGGAGCATCTATGGAAGCACCATGGTATCCATGGTAGAGGAGGAATATTAATTCCAACTTTCCAGCTTTAAAGGTTCCTTATCGTGACATTAAAATTCACACGTATGTATCACTTATATGCAGATATTGTTCAATAATACAGTATGGACTTCTGAGAGTAGTTGTTTCACAGAATACTTTTTACTCTTACTCAGTCACATTTGTGAGGAAAATATATACAGTACTTCTACTCAGTTACTGTACATTTGGCCACATCTCAGAGTAAAAAAAAGCTCAAAAGCGACATTGGATGATCTATCAAGTAAACATAAAATGAAAAAAATAATCAAGTAAATTAACCAAAAATGAGCTAAATAAATACAAATCAACAAAAACCAACCAAACAGTCAACAAAATATATTCAAACTCCTCAGCAAAATAACCAAAAAATGAAAAAAAAATTGTTTACATAAAAAAGTTACAATAAAATCAACGCAATTGAGAAATATCAACAAATATACCACAAAATGAGCAAAAATGAACAAAATGGTCAAATAAATTCAAATAGATAAACATAACCTATAAAAATTAAGCAAAATCAACTAAATAAAATAAAATTATCACAGATCGAAATAATGCTGCAAATTGATACAACTGTACAAAAAAACCACAAACAACAAAATGTAAAAAAATGTGTTGACCACTAGAAGGTTTGTTATTTTTGTTAGTTTGTTTGTTTCTAATTTTGCTCTTATTTTGTACATTTTGACTGTTTTACTTTTGTTTAATTCACTGGTTCATTTTCTACATTTTGCTGTTGATATTCTTCTTTTTTTCTCATTTTTCTGGACTATTTGTCTTATTTTTTTACATATGTTGTTGCTTATTTTTGCTCATATTGATTCTTTTATTTTTTTGATCATTTTTTATAATTTTTTGTTCAGCTCCTCATTTTGTTCAATTTGACTCATTTTTTTGAATATTTGGTTTGGTTTTCCTAACTTTTCAGGTTATTTGGTTCATTGCTGTGAATTTCCATTTGTAGTTTGTTCAATTTTTCAGTTTTTTAATTATTTTGCTCATTTGTACTGATTTTCTTAATTATTTTGTTCTTTTTTTAGTAATTTTCTTGATTATCATTTGCTCATTATCTTGATTATTTTATTTTTTGTTCACCTACCTGACTATTTTGTTCATATTTACTTGTTTTTCTTGACTATTTTGCCCTCCCCACAATGTTCAGACAAAATCTACACCCTTGCCCACCACAGAATATACAGTATGTATCTACTAAATACATTTATATAGGGTGTTGACAGATAAATTGTCGTCATCCTGCCGTGCAGCCTCTGATTCATTGCGCTGACTGTTTCGTCAGGTAACACTCTGACTGGCTGAACAGCAGATGATTCCCAAGTTGATCTGGGATCAAATTCTGACACGAGTCTACTGTAAACACAGAACGCTCAGTTCATAGTCTATTTTCAGAAAAAAAAAAGCCTGGCGTTGTGGCAGTTGGGTTATTTTGTTATTGTGGCTCCAGACAGCATGGTTCCTGTAATCAAACAGAATTCTGGGCTCTTGTCATCTGCAGTTTGTTCAAGTCTGAGAAACTAAGGTGTGATATTTAACAATTTTAACACCCACATAAAAAAATGACAAAATCTTGCTTTTTTTCCATTTATGTAATATTAGTAAATTGAGGGCTGTGGTCTCTCATAGAGATATGCTTATTCATGCCTTTATATAATTTCAGCTAGAAGACTGTGATGCTCTGTTCTCTTCACTGCATTGCTTACAGTCCATTTAGAATGCCGCCGCTAGGCTACATACTCGTGCCCTGGGTGCCCAGCTAACCTGGGTTGCCCATTTCATGCCAAAGCTTGATCTGAAAGGGGTATGGGTCAAATGGATGCTTCCATATCACCCCTCTCCTCTGCTCCCTACCCTGGCTTCCTGTGACCGGCAGGATTCAATTCAAAATACTCAACAGTACATGTTTTTTCTCTTCCGGCTCTCAGAGAGTGCAGATGCTTCTTATGTTGCTCCCATCCCAGCTCCCCCTGCTCGCTCTGCCTAAAAACCCAAAAGCATCATGGACTTGATCAGCTGGACCCTAAATGCAATTGACACGCTGTTTTCCAACAGGAAGACAATGGCTCCCGGATACATGAGGGACCCGTCCGGGTGAGAGAGGGCTTTTCATTGATGATGTTGAGGACGTTTCTCTATTCGGAATCATGATAACAGGATTTCTGCTGATTGGTGTGGGTGTTTTCCTGGTGTATTGATCGATTTAAGAAGATGGAGACAGCTGTTCAAATCCATAGCCAAGCAAAGCTTTGTCTCCAAATCGACCAGTTGGGAAGGGCACTGGCAGCACAACATGGGACGATTTCTGAGTTAAATCGAAGAGTGGGTTACAACATGGAAGTGCTGGAGTCCCTTCATGGACAGATTTTGCAAAACCAAAAATATAGAATTGGAGTAACTGAGGAGATTCATTTCTTTTCTGCATCTGAAAAGAGTGACTGTCTTATCTTTTTTTTGTTATTTCAGCTCCCTTTGCTGGCCTTGAGTGCAGCTGCATCCCCCCCTGGAGGGGATGTTGTCAGAGTTGGAGCTGCCCCCCCCCCTCCACTGAACACTATTGCACTCTGATTTCGGAGTCAGAATGAACTTCTTATGGGCGTGCATCACCATGGACACGGGGGAGATGTTCTAACTTGCTTATTGAGACTGATAAGGCCACACACGCATCCAATTTGACATTATTACACTTACACTACATGACCAAGGCGCTGAAACTTGCTTTGTAAATGAATGTTGTGTTTACTGTCTAAGTTTGGCACGAACCCAGTTTGCTGCCATTTGTGAATTTCCTTTTAATAAAGGATCAATAAAGTGTCTATCTATCTATTACATACAGTATAGATACTGTAGATACTGGGTGCCACACACACTTTTTCACATTCGGTCCAAATAAATGTCCACAAGCTGTTGTTGATCCCACACAAAGACTTGTCGTTGTCATTCGACGTGTAGACAGTGTGGACAGTTTTTTAAGCGGCAGCTGGAGACACAATTGTTTAAAATAGCATATGGGTAAAGTTGTGTTCACATACATTTACTCCCGTTTATCAACTTTAATTGTTTTATTGTTGCATGTAATCGTGATTCAATATTACATCACTTTTTGTAAAGCACGTTGTAATTTTATCTATATGTCAAAGCTATGTGCTATATAAACAAATTGCTTATTCAGTTTTATCGTGACTACAGCTAGTTTAAATCCTATGGTTAGTTTAAATTTTCAAGATTTTTACTTTACATCACAGAGCATAAAACCCTCAAAACCCATTATTATTATTATTATCATGGCTCGTCTTGATTTGGTTCCATCTTATGTGTCTTCTACAAAGAACCGATAGCAATTATGCCTTATGTACTTGTGACATGTATTGTTTGAATGTTCCTGGAGAAAAGAGACTTCAGTTTCACCACCGTCTGTGTGGAATACCTTACAAACTGAACTGAAAATATCAGAATCCATTTAATTCCAAAGTTTTTGTTCCATATTATTCACTAGACCCTGAGGATCTTTTAAACAGTGCTTGAGATTTTAATTGCTGCAGAGCTCAAGTACTGCACTTTAACAGTTTGTCGAATTTGTTATAAAACTTTTTAAAATTTATTGTTATAATCTCTCTTTCGAACTTGTGTTCATCGTGTGCTGCTGTCCTCTTGGCCAGGTTGACCTAATCAGAGAGACTTCATCTAGTTAAATAAAGGTTCAACAAAAAACTCACAGTATGGGAACTTTATGATGTGTTCAGGTGGCGATGTAGTTTTTTTAGATTTAAAATCGTTGGTCACTTGAAACCACCACAAGCCAGGCACTAAAAATAATATCCTACAGTCCCACTTGGTATCTGATGCGAGGTGAGTCGAGCTCTTACTAACAGTAGGAAACAGCAAGAGTATTCCCGAAATCTTCTGGCACACATTGAACATTTAAAGACGTGCTAACATGCCCGAGGGCCACTGCTGTCAGGGTAAGTTACCTTGTTTTTAAATGTCGCATTTGTACTAAAATGTGGTCCACTTCAATCAGAGTATACTAAACCCCTATCTTTTCTGGCACACGGGTTTTAAGGGAAAAGACAGAGCAGCTGTTGTTGACTTGCTGGATGAAACCGAGTTTCAATGTGGCTTCCACTCTGTCAAACCTGCCAGGAGCAGGAGATGGACTCTTACCGTGGCAGAAGTGGCATCCGGCGGGGGTGACGAGGTGGAGCGGATAGCAGACTGACAGCTGTCATCAATCACTTGCCCTGCCAGCCAGATCCAGGTTGAC
This sequence comes from Pseudamia nigra, assembly GCA_029823295.1. NCBI lineage: Eukaryota > Metazoa > Chordata > Actinopteri > Kurtiformes > Apogonidae > Pseudamia > Pseudamia nigra. Next base: position 2,147 of record JAQQAE010005564.1, on the reverse strand, counting down.
AGGAAGGGGAATGCAAGCTAGAATGGCGATTCATACACAGTTTACTGGGGACGTCTTTTTGCCACCGAGTCTCTGGGGGAATGCTGTCTGTCATTAATCTATCCGACCATCTATCAATCTATTACTTTTCAAGGGTCAAGCTTGCCTGTGCTCCATTTCACTGAAATGTTAAGGAGCTGTGTCACCGCTTCATTGCTATTTTTTGAGGCAGAAAAACAGCAAATGTCCAGCACACATCACATAAAGTTTAGCACTGAAAACATAGAATAATAGTGACTAGGCAGATACTGCAATCCATTTCAGACACATTTTTATTGTGTAAAATGAATAAGAACATATAGAAACTTTTGAAACTTTGCCTATTCCCAAGCCTCTGCATTGAATTTGAAGGCTAGGTAGTGAACGAATTAATTAAAAACGACAAGTGAAGAGTTGAGACAGGATAGACTGAGATGACCAGAAGCTAAATAATGCCAGTCTGGGGCAGTTGAAAAGACAGGAGAAAGGTACTACTTTGTCTCTAAAGGGCTTCCGTTGGTTGAAGCTCAGTGATGCTGAACACTCCAGACAGCTTGAGCTAACTCTCAGCAAATCTCATTTTTTCACTCTCCACTATAGGTAATTCTTCAATTTTCCCAGACAATATATTCATGTTTACAGCCTGCAGTGAAAGAAATGCCTTCAGGCCATAAGATTATAATGCATGAAGGAATGCAGTACAGCATGCAGATCAGTGCAAAATTGCAAAGTAAACATTCATAATTGAACATGTTAATACCATAGAATACCCAGAAAACACTCTTGAATAATTAATCATATAGTTTAGACCTACTTAGCAGCATGATCTGCATAGCACATCAAAGACCGAACGGTGCCTCAACGCCTGTTTGTGTTAACCCACACAATAAACAACTTGTTTATTGTGGCCATGATGAGACCAGCAAGTGTTCACCAGAGGGGTGTTATGATCGGGGTGGGATGGAGCATTTGCATCATTTCATATTGATGACCTGTATTATAGACCCCCTATTGTGCCCTTCTGTAGCACAACCTGCATCTTTTCTTAATAAAAAGATCAAGAATAACAATGACAAAGTGCTGCTAATTTGTAGGTCTTTTTCCGTGACATTCCTGTTCCATCTCACCTCTGTGCAGCTGCAGAACAAGGTCGTGTCTTCGATGTACCTGCAAGTATGTGGTTTCCTACATAGCCTCTTATCCTTGTGCTTTGGAATTGCAAGAAAATAAGAAGACCGGGGGAATGCGAGCCTTACTTCCACCAGTCTTTCAAGTGATCAGTCAGTGTTACCAGTACAATCCATTATTATTTTAACATGTAATCTTTGGGGCCAAAGTGAAGACACATATCATTTAGAGTGCATCAGAGCATGCGGTTTATCTGAGAAGAAGAAGGTCAACCTCCATTTTACTAGTTGAGGGTGTATATATTAGGCTTAAGTGTCACAAAACACTGAGGTGACAAGCTCTTTGGGATGTGATCAAGCGGAAATATGATTTGAGTGCAGCGGAGCAGTGGTGGCGCTGCCTTTGGGATGGGCTTTGATTATGCCAGGAGCTGGCTGCTAAATCAATAGACCCTGACGCTACCGCTGTCTGCACAATAAACAGCTGAGCTTTCATGTACCTGTCGTGTCTGGAAGCAGCAGACAATCTGTCCAAACTGACTCACCATCCTCTGAAATGAGATATCTATATATTTGTCCTTTCATTCCACCCACTTAGGATGCAGTCTGGGCGTTTGGAATGGACAGCTGGCGAACGAGTAGTTTTCAAATTACACACTGCATCTGCAAAAGTGTAAAGTGAAATGAAGAAAACAGACTTTAAATGTACTCAGACATGACCAAGTTCATCAGCTGTCGTGTGTTTTAGCAAACTGTAAACAGACGCTTGGTGAACGATGACTTTCGAGGCTCCTTAGCAACACAAAATGACAAAGAAGCATGTCTTTGGTTTAAGCGTCGTCAGGAGTGATCACTGTCTTTTTCATTTTCTCATTTGCACATATACACCGCCTGACCCAAAAATTCACACACTCTTATATTTCGTTGCATGCATGGTATCAATTTGACAAGGCTATGTAACTCCCTTCCTGGATTATGACATTCACAAGGTTTGTATAAAAG